>CAJVRI010000002.1:197500-305000 GCA_911649635.1 Poeciliopsis gracilis | reverse complement strand
TTGCCTTGTTTTACTTTTTACTTGTACTTTTCATTACATTACTTGAGTACATCCATTTTTACAGTACTTTCCATACTTGAGTACAAGACGTTTCAGATACTTTAATACTTTAACTCAAGTAACATTTCAATCAGTGACTTTTACTTTTACCAAAGTCATATTTTGGAGCGGTACCTGTACTTTTACTTGACTCCGAGATTTCAGTACTTTATACAACACTGCCCGTGTGAATGCGCAGACAGCCATCTGACAGCAGATGAATGAAGATGGCTCCTTCAGCCCAACATGATCCGTTGTTTGCGAGTTCAAGAGGTGACAAAACACAGAGTGCATTATGTGTGTGTTGCTGGTCGTTAGAGACAGTTTCCAAGTCAAAGTGTTGCTACTATCGTTTTCTCTCCATCCTCACTTATTGGAGTCCCCACAAGCTGAATGTTACAATAACATCTTAAACAACAAAAATCATTTTTTTCTTTATCCATAAAAGCTGCTCACCAGGTGCTCAGGGTTTCTCCAGTGTGGCTCTGTTAGATATTTTTTGGTATTATCATTTTGTTATTACTTTAGTTCATATTCAGTCTAATGTTAATCAGTATTATTGTGATTTTTAGTTTAAAGTGTTCTCTTCCTTATGTGTGTATAAACTGACCTGGAGGTTACGACTGTCTGTTTATCTTCATGTGAGATAGTCAAACTTTGTGGTTCTCAGACCTTAAATTCTTCTCGTGTTTATCTACCCATTCCTTAGTTGATAGTTTGACCTAGAGCTGAACTGGGCTCAGATGTAGATCAGATATCACACCTGGAACTGAGTTGCTGGTTTGTTTAGGTTAAATGTTTTACGACCTCTGTTGTTTTCCTGACTGCCCCCTGTGACTGTTTTTCTTTGACAATAAAAGAAGGAGCTCACGTGAAAGCAGATCAGAACTCTCTGTGAACAGCTTGAAGAAGTTGTTGATGGAGATTTCTCCTTTTGCAAAAGCTTGACCATATAATTCATATACGTTGTCTGTGGGGTTTTTTTGTAGGTTCGAGAAAAATACCCTACAGGCTCCTTCACTGTAACAAAGGGCTTCTGGACAACATCTAGAAGAAACTAGAGAATCAACATGAACACCTGTTCAGAAATTTGTTAAGCTTATACATTTATAAGCATACAAGTAACTCAATCCTGGCTCAATCCCTTTCATCATTTTCTATATATATTTAAAACATTTTTGAAAGGGGCTATAATAACATTGATGAAGACTGACACCTTAAACTCTTTTTATTTCGCAATAATGATAATTTCACGTCTGCATTTACAATGTACCGATGCATACATAGTCATATCCAATACATTATAATATCGTTGAACGGTTGATTTATTTCAGTGGCTCAGTTCACTAAATAAAACACAAAACACTGGATAATTAGACACAAATTGTTTCTCAATCCTTTATTTGTTATTTATGATTGTCTCCTTACTGCTGACAAGAGATTTACCAGATTTATGATTAGAACACAACATCTGAACAATGCATTTTTTAAAATAAAAAAAAAACATTTTCAATATAGAACTGTGAGCTTTATGAAAAGCATGATCAATATCTGCTTAACAGTTTTTGTCACAGTTACTATTAATGTGTCAAGCAAACCAGGTTAAAACACATATTATATTTTATTGAATATGACTGAATTTCATAGAAATATTTATTTCCTTGACATGAATTATGTGTTATGAATAAAGTACATCCTGGTTTAATTTTGATCTGTTTTGTTAAAAACAACCACCTGTGTTTCTGTGAGCAGCAGCATCTTGATCTGTGATACACATTTTTGTTTTGTTTTGTCTTTCATAATATCATCATCTACCTTGATGGTTATTTATTTATATAAACTCAATGAATCTATACTTTGGTACTGAATTTAGTTTTAAATCAAATTAATTTCAACATTTTTTTGTTTAGTAATAAAGAAAGAGTTCATTCTTGAAAAGTGATATTTAGGAATTTAGGAGACAGGCCTGTGGGCCACAAATAGGAAGTGTGTGTGTGTGTGTGTGTGTGTGTGTGTGTGTGTGTGTGTGTGTGTGTGTGTGTGTGTGTGTGTGTGTGTGTGTGTGTGTGTGTGTGTGCGTGTTAATGTACCGTAGTCTCTGCTGGCTTTAGTCATTCCATACAAGTAGCTCAATCCTGGCTCATTGTTCTACTTTGTGATGAGAGCAGCATTAAGAGAAGAGCGGCGGTGTGTGTCTGACCACACACACGTATCATACCGATCCCTGTCTTGCTTACGTTCTGATCCCAAACACACACCAGCCGTGGTGTGTGATCGGTTCTGGGGCGCACAGGACAGCAGGTGTCTTGTCAGAGCACACTCAGTAGATAGGCATGTGTGTGTGTGCTACTCTTTTATTAGCTATTCTGTCTCTCTCTATCTCTCTCTCTCGCCTCTGACTGCCATCAGCCTCAAGTGTCACTTGTTTACCATAGCAACCGGATTAAATTAGGGGAAGTGATTACGGCTTATTAACAAGCAAACGCTGTCAGTATATTCTCATGATTTGGTATGTAAACACTTTGCCCTCGTAGCACTCTGTTGGAAACGTTCTTTGTACTCCAAGGCAGAAGGGTTGTGTGTGTGTGTAGGTGTGTGTGTGCGTGTGCGTGCATGTGTGCGTGTAGGGGGGGTGATAAGAAGTAGTTATGAATCAAACAATAACCATGTAGTGCACCTCCACTTCCAGTTATGAACCTACTGTCCCTTTAACAGTAACCCCCCCCACCCCCCCTTCACATTCCAGGTACCAACTGAGGACCACTTGTTATGAACAATAAAAAATAAAAAAGAATAAAGCTAATCTTCTCTTATTTTTCCCTCCTTGATTCTAACTAATAAACCTGCTAGAATTAACATTCACACTTCATGTAATGAGGTGATGGGGGGGTGAGGTTGGAGGACCGTGAGGGGGGGTGCAGACTTATGGTGACTGCTCTCGCCCCCTAGCCCCGTTTTGCATTTAATACAGTACTCGGAGCCAAAGTGATTGTCAAATTATTTCCTTGTTGTGTGGAGAGATATTTGTAATTAATATTAAAATGAAGCATTGTGTTGATGCCGGTTGGTGTTTTATTACAAAAGCAGCCACCAAAAGGCCGCCGCTCTCATCTCATTTAGACTTTATCTGTTTTTTTCCTCACTCTTTCGCTCCCAGCCTGAACTCTCTCCTGTCCTGCTCTTACGCCTCTAACAGTAAAGCCCCTGTTGCTCGCCTCTTCCCCTTGCTCTTTTACCCAACCCCTTCTCTTATCCCGCTAATATTTTCGCTCCCTGCCCTCCCAGCCCCTCGCAGACATCAATTATACACCCACAGATTATGTTTTCATGGGGTGTCCCACTGGTTTTGGCGGAGCAGCTTTAGAAATGCGGGGATCATTTTAAATAAGCACCTACTCAGAGAAAAAGAAAAGGAAAGGGGGGAGATAGGGGGAGGAGGGGTATGAAGGAGTATGAAAGATGGAGAGAGAAAATAGAAAAAGAGAGACGGGGGCCGCTCTAGGCCAAGAGAATATGAGCAGGTGCAGCAGGGAAAATGAGTGCTATAAACAAGCCCAGGTCCTCGTAATTTATCATTAATCTGGGTGCCTGCGCTCGCAGTGCCTGGCTTATTCTGCATGCTGATAGCCATGTCATATTTCTTATCGCAGATTTGTTTATGCTCTTATCCTTGTTTCTCAGGCTTTACACTTACTGCTATGGCCTCAGCTATTACCACGCTGGCATTTGGAGAAGGGAGATGGTGAGTTGCGGGGCATGCGATGAGCTTCAAACGAGAATGATCCATGAATGTGTCATTTTGACTTTAATGGAGAACAAACGCCCTGGACGGTGTGGATTTAAGCCTTTTTAACGGCAAACGACGTGTAGGTTTTACAAACACTGCGAATGGCCAATGGCGCGCCAATCAGAAGCGCGCTAACAGTTGCGCCTGAGCTCTCTGTGGAAACCCTCTTTCTGAACGGCGGCGGCTGACTTCCTCAAACTAACAGACAGATTGCCACGGAAATCAGTTCAACTTTAAAGAGGCTCAGATGGGCATCAAATCTGTCCAAATGTTCTGTACATTGACGAGGCGCACCAGATTTATCATGAATTTCTCATACTGGACTACTTCATTAAAAATGTTCCAACCGTGTTTACTTGAATAATCAAGCAACTAACTGTATCTAAAGCAACAACATGATCTACTTTGGAAGATTGTCGCGGGCCTCGGTGTTTGGGTGACTGTCTTGAATGTTTATTTTTCATCAAAGTTAGAATGATTAGAAATCCCCCCTCCCCTGGTCCCCTCCTTCATCCGCATTTGAATTGTTAATACTGCTTCTTTGTTTACTCTGTGCAATTTACTAATGAAAAATATGTGCAGAAGTTATTGATTCATGACCGTAATTGTTTAATTATTAATCAGTTTAGTCTTATATTAGCATTTTAAATGTAACAGACAGCTTGAGAAAACGGAGATGAAGGTTCAAGTTTTGATTCTTTTGTTGTGTGTGTGTGTGTGTGTGTGTGTGTGTGTGTGTGTGTGTGTGTGTGTGTGTGTGTGTGTGTGTGTGTGTGTGTGTGTGTGTGTGTTTGAGTGATCAGGGAATATAGGGTGCATTTTAGACATAAGTCATGTATTAAAGCATGTGCCAGTAATCTGATAAATTATTCACTTTCGACTAAGATTTTACCCTTGAAACTTTGATTTGGACAGCTTAACAGGTAAGGCAGCTAGATGGGGAAGATTCTGTGATGATAATTTGTTTCTGAGCTTAAGCCCAATGTTTGCTGGATTATGTGATTATCAAACTTTTTATTACATCTTCCAAGCAAATAAAATCAAGGCTGAATAAGACAAACCACATGCATTTCCTATCAAACAACATGATTCATATTTAATGAATTTAGCTACCCAGTGTTCAACTTCACATATCAGTTCATGGGAGGAGAGTAATTAATAAAGTGGGAGTCACTACTGGGAATTTTCTTTATTTTCTGCTAAGTTCTTCTTGTTTTTATGAATCAGCTACCCGTCTTTACTCTGGATGGACTATGGTTCAGGTATCTAACTTGGAATCCAGGCATGAACAAATGAAGTTGCTGAATGTTCACAAAACAAATGCTCGCTAAACCCCAAATCATTTCGGTTTTAAATAGTCACCTTCATAGTCACTGTGAAAATCAAATTTGAACAGTTTTTATACATGAAGTTATTTTTTGCATAAAACCTCATCCTGTCAAGGTAACAAATATGTTACCAGTTATAGCATCCCCGTTCAGAGATATTATGGCTAAGACATTAATGAGTCTGACTCTTAAGGCCAGCTGTTAACATTCAGCTACTGAAACCTGCAGCATTTTGGAAATAGAAAAGAACAAACATTTTTTGTGAAGCTAACAATAGTAGCACCTCCTCAGTTCTGAATTACAGACACAAGTTCTGTAATTCAAATCCAGAGGACGGCAGACTGCCTCACCTCTCAGTTTGATGATAGACAGAAAAAAGCCCTTTGTGGTCTGAAAAATACCAACAATACAAAGTCATGAACTGACATTCAACCTATAAAAACAGTTTACGTTGTAAATATGGCCACAACTTTACTTGGCCACTTAAATATTCAAAAGATATTTTAAATAATCTTCTATATTTGATATTTTTCCCCCAAACTGTCTTAACAAATCCTCCCAGCTTAGAATTATTGGTAATTCATTTCCCAAAATTCTTGAACCTACCAACAAACTTGTTTGATCAATATGTAAGCTATTCATTTTTACTGAAATACAGCAGAATATAATTGACAAATTACAGCTGCTAAGATAAAAAGTACTTTTCCTCAGTTAATTGTGTCAGTGTGGCACCTTCATTCTTGGAAAAAATAAGAAACTAAGGACTACTCTTAGTAATCATTACTCTTCAGTCTTTTTTTGTAAGCTTGTCTCAAGGTTACAAAACATGTCCAGCTGGCATACTTTCTGAAAATCTCAGTAATACAAGGCCGTTGCTTTTAACTTTTAGGCTGCTCCAAAAGCTGACTTCCTCTGTCGTAAAGCATTACATTCATTCTTCTGAACTTGAACAGGAGATTTCTGCTTCCATTTTATGATTGAATTGCTTATGTTGGTTTTTGTTCTCACAGAAAAGATGTAAGGTCACAACAGCTCCAAGGTAAAGTCAAATAGAAAATGGACATTCTAGCTGAAGGGATCAAACTCAGTCTTCTTATGCAGTTTGTCTTGATTCTCATTAAATCAGAGCTCTGTGAGGGCTTTCTCCCATTGACTTTGATTCTGCCTGTGGAACTTCAACTGGATCAGTCAGAGAACAGAAGAAGTTGTGAACAATACTGTTGATTTTCTGCATTGTTTTAGAATTGTTGTCTGCTTGTAGTTATAGCAATGGCAGCAGAGTTCAGTTTGTGTTGGATACACTTCTAAATACTGAATAAACATTGACAGCCATCTTCTGGAGGTTCGCCCTGCAATTGGTAGGTCAACGTTCAATGCCCACCTCTGTCAATGCGACACTTCCTACTGCCTTACCTGCTGGTGGGGCAATACAACAGCCCCACTCCTGAAAGCAGCTTTGGCCTTTTACAGTCCACATCAGCTTCCTATTTACAATTGCAAATATATTCTACCATATATTGCTCTTATGTAACATATATAATGAACATGCATGTAACACTATTTCTTTACAAATATTACCAGCACATTTTCCCATATGAATTATAATATATGATGGTGGATATTTATGATTATAAATGTGCATATATCTTGGGATATGTAAACACATACTTATGTATTTTTAAATGAGGAGAGCAGCAATTATTTGTAAATTTTTCAATATATATCAATATTATGTGAATATAAAATATATTGAATAATATTTGTCATCAATCATCAATACATGATTCCATATATTTCCAACATATCATATATTTCAAAGCGTATTGTTAAATATATTTTGATTTCATTTTAGGTTCTGCATGGTCTGTAGCCAATAGGTAACACTCGGTTCAAGTTTTCCACAAATTGCTCAACAGGCCAAAAAAATAAAAAAAGAACAATAATTATGGTAATATAACAAAAGAACAAAGAACACATATGCAAATAACTAATAAATTATTGATACAGTTCTAGACTTCTAAAATAAAGTCTACAAAAACACAAAAAAAACAAAGAAAAGCTAGTAGATGTACAGTTTATTATTTTTTTGCATAAGTGAGATTTTGAAAAACAATTTATCAGATGTCAATCATGAGATTAAAAAAACTATGATATAGACATTTGTCTTCTACTTTATTCCTCCAACATAATGAACGAGCACAGAAGTTTGGGACTGTAACATACCTGTCAAGCCTCCTGTTTTTCCGAGAAACTACCATATTTTACCTCCTTCTCCCACCATGCTGCAATATTAGTATTTTCCTGTAAATATCCATACTGTGCCCCCCTTTTCCTCCCCTGCTTGAAATTGTCCTGTCTCTTTAAGAAACCTCCACTCTTTCTGACTTCAGGAAGTAATTACAACAAGCTTTCTCCTTTAGGCCTTTTACAGTTGTTCTTCAAAGCAGTTTGTATGAAGACCTCAGTAGATGTTCAATTCCACCAGGCTAATTGCTGCTGCCGCTAGTCTGCAGGAGCCATATGGGAAGGGCACTCTGTGAGGCAGAAGCTCCTCTTAGAAACTGCAGCTACAGGAAAGAGCTCTATGGAAGGCGGTGCTTTGTGAGCAACCATTCAGGAAGTCCTGAATGGTTACCATAGGTGATTACAGGATTCCTGAAACATGCATGAAGGAATCAAAGCAACACTCCAGGTATGTTTTTAATGAGGGAATAACATTATAATATGACATAAAGGAGATGATTTTACATTATACCATCCTTTAAAAAAATTATGCTGGACGCATTTAACTATTTAAAATAAACATGCATCAATGTAGATTTATTATTGATATTATAACCTAACTGCCACTGTTTTATTGATGAAACAAACATCACATAAACATGATCAGGAATAATTAAAAACGCTTTTAAACAACACTTGGCTTTGCAGTTAAAATATTTTCTTTCCTTAGATGTTTTTCAGATGTTTTTCCTGAGATGACAGTAACACGCCCCCTTGTGGACTGTTGTTGTTCCTGCATGTTGTGTCATGTTTTCTCTTCTTAACTTAACCATAGAATGTTTACTTATTTTATTGGTCCTTTTGCTTATTGCTGTCTTTACCTGCCAATCAGACAGTCACTGTGATATAAATCATTCAACTGTTAGAACATACATGTACCTGAAGGTAGTTTTGGTGGTTTTCTATTGAAGCCTGGTCCCATCTGACAAAGAGCCAGGTGGGGAAGCAGGTGTCTTCACTCTGTGACAAATCCCAGCAATTAATGGATCAATTCAGTTCCAGGTAGATGAGAAACCAGCTGCACCCACGCCCCGAAAAACCTGAGTGGTCTGTCTGTGAAGACTGTCTCTTTAAATGGACAGATATGAATGAACAGTCTGTGGGGCTGTTATGGAGCTCAGCTGGGGTCTACTCCTTAACAAATTATTTTCTGCTTGCTGTCATAGGTGTTTAGCCTCTGTTATGTTTTAGTCCTGTGGTAGCTTATTTACAGCTCTGGAAATGTGTTGACAATGTAGAAAAGTGAGTTTGAAGCCATCCATTACTGTACACGGTTCTAAAAGCCATTGACCATGAGTGAGAATTTCTCATTAGTCCAGTTATTAAGAGAGAAATTTTGTTGAATCCTGTTCAATGACAATAAATGCTATCTAAATCTAAGTATAAATATGTTTATTTTATAGGATGCTAAACTTTTAAACGTGTTGTCTGTACAGTGGACTCCCACCTGTTTGCTGTTCAGTATTTGTGGATTTCTCTGTGGAACATAACTTAAATTTTTTCATGGAATATTTACCCATTTGTTGATTTTTTTTCATTGACCATATCTAAAATATTCAAAAGAAAATGCAGCTTAAGAAACTGAAATACCTTGGCACAGTGCTACTTGACACACTATTGTCTGACATTTGCAAACCAGCCAGTCCAGGAAGACCTTTCATTTTCCCTGGCGCTGGCTGGCTTTACCCCCAAGAGCAGAGATAAGGAAGACTGTAGATGTTAGCTTCTGTGATAGAGAAGCTAACATCTGCTGTTCCGATTATTGTATATGAATGTATATTTGGTGCTTGAATTATTAAAATAGGCAGGTGTAGGTGTTTCTGAAAGGGTATCAAGCTGTGGAGTTCTGCTCCCAACCCCATAAATACTGAAGGTTTGCTTTTTCTATGTATTCATTTTCTTACTTATAAACTACTAATCAATAAAACTCCAGTTTTAATGCAGTTGCTGGATTTGTTCTTTAGCATGACAAGCCAGATAATTGCCCTCCATGTTAGCTTTCTATGTCAGTTGAGCTAAAGCCAGAGTTGGGTGTGTATTTTTTATTTTTTTTTTTTTTTTTTTTTGCTTGGTTAAAGCTAATGTGAAAAAGAGATAAAGACAGAGGTTATAAAGGTGCTTCAGTTCCTGGTGGATTGGTAGGAAATGGAACACATCATCATTCCAGCTTAGCATATCAACAGTGAGGTCCCTTAATCTTCCCTTTTGCCCTGATCATTCCACACATCAGTGTCTAATGTGAAGGCTTCTCAAGCATGACTTAAAAATACTGTTAAAGATTTCTCTGCATCCAACTTTTAATGGAAACATGTGGGACATTTTTTTTTGTTTTTGACAGCTAATGAATTTTTTACAGTAGTGACCTTTAATCAACAGCAATTTAACAGAGACGAGGGAGAAGAGGGAAGGGGAAGGTATGCAACAAACGGCCTGAGACCAGCAACTGAACCCAGGTCTTTGAGGATTGAAGCTTCTGCCAATTGTGTTGGGGGTTAGGGTTCTACCACCTGAGCAACGCAGTGCCCAAAATACATATCAGCTTATTCATTTTAAATCACTGTGCTTACATTGAGGCCAGTCTGTTGTTGAATATCTGCACCTCACCTTTGCCATCCATTTGACTTTTTCCAAACAGAGTAAAAGTTTCACTGATCACAAACTGTACTTAAAAGAGTGCAGAATAACCCAGTCCAAGAATGACCAGTTTTATATATAGTAAGTGGCACCTGACTAAAAGGACAAAAATGTCAAAACTGCAAAATCGAAGGCAAAGAAAGGTCTGTAAAACAGTGAAACAGTCCTCTGAGATATTGGTGAAAAACATCTCAAATCAGATTGCAACATCAACATCATTAGCTGGTCATAGTGTCTGGCCATGTTTTCTACAGTGTTTACATCATGTAGAGCCCATTTCACCTCTGACTGGATGTGCAAATAAAAATATCCAGTTTGAGACACAAACGAGAAGAAACTTTTCTTTTTTCTTTCTGATAGTTTGCATTGTCCCTCCACATGGTGGCACTCTAGGTGTCAAACCTTGTGGCCCATATAAAATAATTGTTACTGGACTGAAGCGTAAACTGTCAATTAGTTAGTTACCAGTTTCAAGACCATGAGCCTCCTCCCACTTACAGCGATGTTTCCTTAGACTGAGCACAATACAGGAGAAACAATTGTCTTTCTTTGACTGCATGTACAAAACAAAAACTGAAAAAGTTATTCATGGATAACGAGGCATAATTCATCTCTACTTCTTACCTTTTGCCATCCTCAGAACTTACCTCCCCACGGTGAGAACCATGTAGCTTACATGTAGAGTGTGGAACTTAGTGACAGTTTTATGAATATTGGCCAAGTATATGAAAGTACTGGATAGCTACATGCTCAATAAACTTGTGATTTTTCTTTTGTCTTTGTTTTAAGTATTATGTGTTTTCCAGTCTCATCGCAATAAGGAGTTTAAGAAACTCCTGTTCTTTTTTAAACTGGAAGTCATCACAACATGACTCCACTATTAACCCTTTAATGTTTTACCAGCATTGTACTGAGAAGTAGCTCATATAATGAGCTCAACAGATGTTCAGTTCCATCAGGTGTTTGCTCATTGATACTGGCTAGTCTGAAGGAGCTGAGTGGGAGAGTTGCTCTGTAAGGCGAAAGCTTGGAAGCTTGAAGATGATTGATGAGGCACTTTGTCATTTGAGCTTGTGCTCGGTTCCACTAAACTGAATGATTACCAAAGGAGAATAAAAGATTTCTCAAACATAAAACAGAAAGTAACCTTACAACATGATGCAAAGCTAAAAAAAAAAAGCCAATTTTACATCCTACTGTCCCTTTAAGCGTGAGTGTTTCTTGCCTTCTCCTGAACAGTTCAGGTCTCGATGGTTAATGATAACACCTACTCCATCCATGATGATGGAAGGGACTCCACAACCATCTTTTCTTGCAGCATCAACACAAACACACACGCACACACACACACACACATATATATATATATATATATATATATATATATATATGTGTGTGTGTGTGTGCACTTTTTTCTTCCAAAAATCTTCACTAAACTAAACACGTGTATGTTATTGTGTGCACCTCACAGCTGAATGTGTGTGTCAAAGTGTTTCATTACAGAAGAGAGAGAAGCTTGTCTTTTTCAAGGAACACCCCCAGAACTAATGTTCCACACCTGTGCACAGTGCGCAACTCTTTATCGAGCATCACAGGTGCACTGCATTAATTGTTGGAGAAAGAAACCATTTCTTTTTTTTCTTCTGCAGGATGGAGGTGCAGGGGTGGTATTGTGGGGGTCCTCCTCCACCTCCTCCTCTTCTTCTTTGGCATGCATTCAATCACTCAATATTCACATCTAAATTGCTTTTAGCATTGAGGGCTCAGAGGTTTTGAAGCGACTGCATGGGTGACATCGGGGGAAGACACCACTATATTTATAAGTAGTGACTTTCTCTGGCAGTTTGGAACAGGTCCAACAGTGTTTTGTTTGTCTTGTGCATGTCGTTTCACTCTTGGTAAATGCCTCTAATGTCTATAATATTCTATTGTAGGTTTGAGAACCTAGTTTTGTGTAAGGAAAGGGGGGGGTTAAGGCATAAACACCTGCAGGACCTAAAAGTCAAATGCATAAGGCGGCCTCCTCTGGTGATATAATTACCATGTGAAAATACCTCCAGTCTCTTTCTTTCTGTCTTGCTGGTTTGTTTCAGATCAATCCAGCTTTAGAATTGTACATCTGCTGTCAAGTTGTGTTTTCACTCACACCCTATCACCCACGCTCATGTACGGACGGCATGTTTCCACAACAATGCACACAAAATGTCCATCCTAGTGCAACTGGACCTCAGTCTGATCAGTGACGTTCTGTCAGAGGAGGCAGACGTCATGAGTACAATTTTAAAAATGATAAGAGAAAATCTATTTGTCCATTTGACTGTTTTATAAATGTATTTTTGAATGATTTAAACTATTTTTATGGTCAAAATGACTGAATTTGCACATTGCCTGATCAAATGCATTAGCGAACGGTGAGGTGAGGCTGTAATGATGCCACGCCACCGATGCAGATTTTATGTCATGTTATGATTATACGTGTGCTACACATGTTGCTGTTCCATTAATGAAAGTGTGTGACATATTTAGTCTTTCTGATGGGGTATAAATGCTTAGGATGAGGCAGGTAGTACTCCTAGGGGGCAGTGCTGAGCACCATGTGCCTAATGGGTAACAGGTGCTGTTTTACTCTGAATTAAAAACACTGAAAACATACAGCTGGGATAAAACAGATCCAAGAGGAATGTCAACCATGGCAATTTTCTGCACGGAAGCAGCAAAACTTTTACAACTGAGAACATCAAATACAGATAAGTTCATATTTAATTTTCAACCAAAACAATTATTTTAATTAAATTTGAATATGGATATTATTTTATTTTTCTTGCAGCCATGCTGTTGAACAGTATGGAATTTAAAAATAAAAAATTGAACAAGTAAAGGTTTTAATTAAGGTCGTTTAAGACATGAGCTTCTATTTTGAGTTTTATTTATATAAAACACGTCACTGCACATTAATAAGTTTGATATAGACGTCTTTTTGTTTAGACTCTAAGTCTCTGTCAAACTGGTGACATTTACTGACTAATGGAACAGGACATTTGCACAAAAAGAAGGTTGAGAAAGTTTGGAAATTTAATCCCAGACTAAATTAAGAACTATATTATTTATATATATATACACACACACAGAGGGAGAGGGAGAGAACGAGCCTGCTCTGCTGCTACACTACAAACTGCTCCTAGTTTGATACACAGTTGAAACCATAAGTTTACATTCTCCTTTTCTTCTAAAAAGCGGAAAAAGATGAGCGTTTCAACAAAGCCACTGCTCCAGACATGTCCATTTTCTTTCTCGTTCTTCATCTTTAACTAAAGTTAAATCAGGCCAAATTTTTCCTGTTTTGAGCCAGTTTAAATTACTGAAATTATTTATATTTGCTAAATGCCAAACAATCTACCAAGAACCTTTTTTTAAGTGTTTTAACTTTCTTTGAATTCAGAACTGTACATATATTTGATTAGTGCACATGTGTCAAACTCAAGGCCCGGGGGCCAAATCTGGCCCGCCATAGCTTTTTATGTGGCCCTCCACAGACTAGACAAAACACTAAGTCAATAAATAAATAAAAGTAAAATAAATTAAATATTATATTATCAATCATATCAATGCAGTTTTTATCTGTTTACTGCCAATTTATATCAATCAATCTCTCCAGTTTCTTGAGAATTTAGTTGATGTATGATTATAGTCCATGATTTATACAGCAAGTAAATAAACAGTCACATTTAGTATTAGTTCCTGAAGGGACTGAAAAGATGTTCAATAATATTATGTAATTTTAAGAATTCATTGACATATTAACAGTTTGTGAACAGGTTTTATCAACACATTCTGGCACAACCGGCCCTTTAAGAGCCTTCATGATCTTGATTTGGCCCAAAACGAAAATGAGTTTGACACACCTGGATTAGTGTATCTCTTGAGTTAAATGATTTAGATTTTCTTTTCTTTCTGCTCTTTCTCGTGTATATTTCTAATGCTGAAGAACACAGAGGATGCCAGAAACCTGGGTGTGATTATAAACTTGTGATCACATTAGATTGTCGATAATCAGAGCATGTTGACAAACTGTTGACATTATCTGGATGTATTTCTGATAGTTTGCATTGTGACTTCTGCATTTCAGAAAAAGTGAATAAACTTGCAGGACTGGAGAAACACATCTCGATCAACAGAAAAGTGATATGACCCAAAATAAGTTATGTCAGCACCTTAACTGAACGTGACTGCATTGTTTGACAACTAGGATCATTTGGAATGTATGTGAGATTTAATTAAATCCACATTTTGAATTCCTTCAGATGACATGTAAATTATTATGTATAAGTAAACAGAATAAAACTGAATCAACAGAGCGAGCACAAGCTAGCTTTACGGTAGCATTAAGCAGAACTCTTCCTTTTACAAAGATCCTCAGCAGAAGCGAGATGCATGTCTACAGCTTTGTTCTTCAGGTCTCGAACCAAATCTGGGAAAGTTCAAGTGAGCACAAAGTGTTCACAGCTTTAGATTTCATTTTATGTTTTAGTTCCTGGTAATTGTTGTAAAGTTGGAACACAAAGACATGCTCAAGAACCGTTTCTAATTGTGCTTTATATAAAACATTGACATTTATCTTGAAAAATTTTCTTTAGGGGAATTTATTTACTATATTTTATTGCTTCTATAACAATCTATAAAATGACATGTTTCTAAATGGTGCTGTACAAATAAACCCTGCCAGACCGACATCCATTCCTTCACTGCATCACATCCTTCTCCATCTCTTCTCTCTGCAGGAGCTATCTTTGATTTTTCAACTCCCCCCCACCTTGTCGCCTCCTTTATTTCCCCCTGTTTTCCAGAGAACCAGATAATGACTTTCTGTCAATCAGTCCATTAAACATCTGCTCTGAGTAAGGCAAGGCAGACAATACCACATTGTGGTCACTGAGCTGAATATCTCTAAAGATTTCAGAGGAGGTCTCTTTTTTGTATTTCCCTTTTTTTTCCATCTGTCTCTTTCCTCCTTCCAATCTTTTTTGGAGGTCCAGTAATGAGTTACAAAAGGTCATTGGAGCATTGCAGCTGCTCATCCACTCGTGCCATAATCCACGGCACTCATGCCTGATTACTTCTCCAATGGTCAGAGTTAGGGGAAAGAGTAAAAACAATGGGTGCAGAGCATAAGGCTCCTCCAAGAAATGTGGGCCAGGGGTGTTATTTTGGACGGTGTCAGCCAAACAATAACCCTGAGCAGATCCACTTATTCTTTTAAATCAAAATGCTCCAGTGGCAGCAGTGAGGAGGAAAAACATTACACATTTTCTCCCGTCCCCTCCATCAACAGCCATTTTGATCTCTACAATTGACCTTCCATGGCATCATTTACAATGAGTCATAACACAGCCGCAAAGTGTTAAAGCGGCAGCGCGCTTGTTTGTGTGCGTTCGCAGATGTGCTCACACACATGGATAGTCATTCTCGTTACTGGCCCCACACACACACAAACGCGTACACACACAGAGTCGTGTTACTAGGCACGTGCGCACAACTCAACATTATCACACATGCACTTGTCAGCATAATAGCTTTAACTAGACCAAATTGTCGGCCCTTCATTTGTATGTCTATAGCAACCCACATTCTCCATGACTCGCCCTTTGACAAAGAGGGGTCATTCCCCCAGCAAAGAAAATGAAGCCCAGTAGATATCGTTTGATTGGATTTTGCCTTTTCAAGGTTTCAGGATCATTACAGGAATTCATTTGAAGTGTTGCTGAAAATGAAACTGCGATCCTCTTCCTGCATTTAATTATTCTAATACCAGATCTTTTTTCCCCCTCATTCTCTTATTTTGTCTGTCTGCAAAGTCTACCATTTCTAGAAATTAAAACCATCAGACTAGTCCTTAAAATGAGAGCAGGGTGGACTAATTTTCACCCAGGAAGTCATTTTCCCCCCTCAGCCATCTCATTTCGCCTCTCTGACTCCACTCGGCCTGCTTATTGTGTTATTTAGTCGATTCATACCTCTCCAGTTTTCTTATCTTTTTCTTATTTTCAACCCTCCTATTTTAATTTATAATCATCCCTCAGCTGCATCCACATCGACATTTTAATATACTCTGACCTCTTGTAACTTCCTCTGTCTCCATTTTCTCACTCTCTGTATTACAGTGTTTCCATCACTTTTGTCCCTCCCTTCCAATCCTCCTTCCTGCACCCATCCACATTTTAAACACAAGCCAGTGCGTTGGTTCCAAACCAAATGTGTTCATTCCAACATTTCAATAAATTGAGTAGGAGAGGCATTAACGTTAATCACAGCGACCACATTGTGCTTTAGACACGTTGGTGGGATTATGGATTACTATTAGCTGGATGGAAACCGATTCTTTCATTTGAATTCCGACTTCCTCGTCTTGCTAAAATTAAAAAGAGAACTAATACTTCTTGGACAATAATACTTCTTCTTGGACAGGACATTGCACTCTTCTTTTTCTCTCCCCCACATCCCATCTTTCTTCTTTCTTTCTGATCTGCAAGAACACCCAAGAAGCAGTTAAGGACAGACAACAGACAGCTCATTTCTCCATTCAAACTGCAGCTACATCACACTTATTGTTTCATACAGTCAGCTTGTACCACTCAAGCTAATAATGGTAATTCCCCATGCTAAGAATGATTACTCTTCAGTCTTATTTTATAGCTGCAGTTGGCAACGTGGCCTATGTTAAAACATCGCCATACGTCATCTGTTGCAGCGATGTATGAATTTTAATTTTGACTAATTTTAATCATTTGTAGATATTTTCTGACATATGAAATATTGTACTTTCTTCAACCATGACGGCAGCGGAAGGAGTTTATCATGAAATCTGAAAGTTGCCAGTTTGAGCCCGTCAGTGTACATCAGGGGTGTCAAACTCCAGTCCTCGAGGGCCACTGTCCTGCAGTTTTTAAATGTGCCACAGGTATAAAACACTGGAACGAAATGGCTTAATTACCTCCTCCTTGTGTAGATCAGTTCTCCAGAGTCTTGCTAATGACCCAATTATTCTATTCAGGTGTGGTGCAGCAGAGGCACATCTAAAAGTTGCAGGACAGTGGCCCTTGAGGACTGGAGTTTGACACCTGTGGTGTACATGCTCGTTACCATTTGCTTTAAAAAAAATGAAAGTACAATGAACAACACCGATGAACTCTACAGTGCTGCGCCTGCTTGCAGGCTGTACGTGATTGTGGTGACAGAAGGGCGAAGCTCTCCATTTACCAGTCGATCTACGTTCCTACTCTCATCCATGATCACAAGATCTGGGCAGTGACTAAAGGATGGAGATCATGGATACAAACGGGCGAAATGAGTTTCCTCCACAGGGTGTCTGGGCTGCGCTAGAGACAGAATGAGAAGTTCTGTCATCCAGTATGTTGTTAATTTAGTTTTGTTTATTTTTTATATATTTTTAAAACCTTTTTAAATCTGTGTGAACCGACATGCCTCCCTGCTGCTGTTACACCTGAATTTCCATACCATGGGAGAAAAAAAGGATTTTTGAGATGTTTTCTCAAATGGACTCCAGCTTGAAATGTGATATAACAGTAAACTCAGTAATAAAATCCAGCTTTTTGCAGTTATGGTATTTGTGAAAAAAATTCGAGCCTATTATTTCCAAATGCAATCTGGTGACAGTAATCCATGCTTCTATTTCTTCATGCCTATTGCAGTGCTCTCTTCTTTGAGATTAATCAGACTTTCATCGCTCACCTGCAATTTGTTCACAACACCATCTTCTTTTTTACTTGGACTTCTAAATTTAAACTTTAAAGTTTTAAAAATTGTCCCTTAAGTTTTCTAATAGTACGCTGATTTCATTTGTAACGTCTCGTTCTCTCAGATCAATGAACGGCTTTCAGTGATTCCAAACACAAGACGGAAGTTGAGAGGTGAAAGGACTTTGGAGCTTCTAAACTCTGCAACTTGTGTTGTAACACATTTTAACTTAAGGCCTTTAACCTCATATCTGTGTTTTTATTTATTACTTGTTCTGCTTGTTTCTATCTGGTTCAAGTTAATTAACCTTTTAACATTGTACAGCATTCTGGTCAGCATCACTGTTGTTCCAAAATTGATTTATAAATAAAGTGTGATGTGGTGTGGTATGGAAAGCATTTAACTAGCCAGAAAAAGAAAGATATTCAGGAGGAATATGTTTTTAAAACAATCTAAAAGTCATTCTAACTAGTTTTCCATATCATTATAAGACGAGTTATATCTCACAAAAAACAAAATATCCTGTTTGAATCAGAAAGGTTGTAACAGTAAAACATCTCTTGGGATGTTTCAATGTCGCTTTAGAACAAACAAATGATAAACAAGAAACAAATGATAAACAAGAAAGGTTTCTTGTTTTAAAAGTGATTACAAAAAAAATCACTTTTTCCTTATAGTAAGATATGAGGTAGGTTTGCTATGCTGCAGTATGATATATGATATAACATCCTAAAATTTAAAACTTATCAGTACTACAAAAACAGATGGACTGATGGATAGAAACTTTATTTATCCCTTTGGGATTTTCCCTCAGGGAAATTGTAGTTTCTGTCTCCCACACAGCATTCATACATCAAATGCTTAAATGGATGTTTTGTTTTTGTTTGCTTTTTTTAGCAATAATATTAGAACACAAAGACATAGATTTTAGAAATGTCAGTTTAAAGAATGCTTACATCATCGCGCTGAGACACAAATTAGTAAGGGGGGATAAATTGCAAGATTGGATAAACTCTTTAGAAAATATTCTGAAAAGATTTCTCACTCTACTGGTGAAATGTTCTATAAATTATGCACTAAAGAGTGAAATCATCTGAGCTTTTAATACATCTCTGTGTTGTAGATTCTCAATACAGCATGTGGACAGATGAACAGCAGGAGGTTAGTGGCATATATTTATTCATATTGCAGGTCTATGTCCAAAATATGTATCTATTGCTTTTTTATTGCATCTTATTAAGAGAAACTCTTACTCCCCTTCCAACACAGCTGATCAAATTTATAACTTTTAGTTGGAAATGGACTATTTTGCCAATGTTTTCATTAGAAAATGGATGTTGGAAACAATTGATTAATTATGTCCAGGAGAAGTGAAATCTTTGGAAATGATCGAATGCAGGATTGTATCCAACAATACAGAAATTTAATTAGTTAGATTTACTATTCCTAAAGACAGCAATAGATGTTTTTGGACATTTATGGTCTAAATTAGACTTGTTAAATATCCCTTGCCAAAGACAGTGTTAAAAAGGGAAAAAAAAAGAAAAGGAAACATTGGAAATACTGTACCAGTCCTAATTTTTATTGAAAACAAGCCTGCAGGGAATTTTTAAAGATTAAGGCTAGGAAGATCTGCTATTTCTACAGACACGTATTTGGAAGGAATGTTCATTTGAAGCCACTTTTCTTCTCTCTGAAATGGTGTAGCAGTCATTAACGCTGCAAAAAGAAAAAAAAATCAAGTTAGGCGTGAGCAGTTTTCACATGTAATATACGAGTTGCAGATTACAATTCAACAGGCAAACATGACATGTTTTTAAAGTTGGAGTTTCTTTGACTATGTGTAAACTATTGTTCAGAGCAGTGAAATAGAAAACAAAGATTTAATTATTTGAGCATAAGATAAGCCGAACGCTGTTCAATAAATATACAATCTGACCATGTCGCTTTACATATGACATAGTCATATGTACAATTCCTATAAAAGTATTATAGGACAGTGAGTGTGTTTCATGTGATTGTATTATAAAGACAGCTGTGTGTGTGAGATCCATTCACTGATTAATACATATTCCTGGATACCATTACAGCATGAAGCCTGAAAAACACTTGAAGGAAATCAGAAAAGGTCATTGAAAAGTATAAGTCAGAGGATGGATACTAAACAAAATCTCTAAGGTACTGAACATCCCCTGGAGTTGAATTAAATCCAGGGTCAGCCCCAACAAAAGAAAGAAAAATTTGTAGCGTGACAGTTTTATGGGATGGAGCTTGTTTCTTCAGATCAGATTGTGACTGATTCGAGTAATATCCTTCCAGATAAAGGGAAGTTGAAGGCACCATAGTCAAGATAAAAGTGAAGAAGAAAATATTGGGCAAAATGTTCAGTTTAGATATTTTCTTAAAGTTGAACCGAGTCTGTGACATCCACACACAAAGACACCCAGCAGACACCGACTGCCCTCCTGGAGGGGAGGTGGTGCAATGGTGTAAATATTTGGTTCATACCCAAAGGGAGTGCAGTTAATGATATCAAATAACATCATTTTTCTTCTCCACTTAAAAGAAAATATCTTTGTTTAGTTCAAAGTTCTCACAAACATGAGAGCCACTCAAACGTTTTCATTTGAACATAAAGAGTGCGAACACAACCAGAGGAACATTTCCTTCTCTGGAACAAGTCCAGGATAAGACAGAATCAATCGCATGATTTCTGATGCTTTTCAATGGCACAAGTGTAAACACCACAAGGGCCAGAAACTAGTTTGTAATATGAATTATGCATTTCTCTACAGTAAGGAATTCTCATAATTTTTATCAACTGATTTATGTCTTTGATGTTTCTACAAAGTCTGCCGGGGTAAAAGCTTGAGGGGTGAGTGACACCAATCGACTCAGTAATCTTATTCAGAAGGCCAATTAAGTCCTGCGGGTGTGAATATAGAAAATCTTGAAGCAAATGAGAGGAGGATGTTGTCAAAACTTTTCTTCATCATGGATGTCTAACACCCTCTACGCAGTACTCAGTGTAGCCAGAAGAGCTTGTTCAGCCATAGACTAATAATGACTAAATGCTTCACTGAATGTCACAGGAGGTTCTTCATTCCTGCGGCCATCCAGTTATATAATTCTTGTTTCTGCTGAATATAAATCACCCAAACTTTTTTAAGCAATAATTATTTAAACTTTTTTTTTTTATGTGTTCACATTACCACCACAAACCTTTATATATTTTAGTAGTCTCTTCTGTGACAGTCAGGTTAACAGAAAATAGTACAAAATGTTGAGGGAAAACCAGAAATTTGATTTCTAACATTCAGAAAAATGAAATCTAAAAGATGTAGCATGCATTTGTGTTCTGCTTCTTGGAGCTCAGAATGCCCTTTGGCCACACATTTTTTAGAAAAACGTTTCTACCAGTCTTGCACATCTACAGATCAAAAATTGTAACCATTCCTCTTTCCAAAATGGCTCAAGTTCATCCATAATAGATGGAAAGTTTCTCTGAACATACATGTTTAAAGATCCATTCACACCAGCTTTATTTAATCTGTTTCAGATTACTTTAAAAATAGCCTACATATAACTTCAGTTCTGCATCTCAGTTTGATTAAAGATGAATGTTTGCCTTCTTTTTTTAAGAGGCAGTATTATGTATAATAGACTTTTACGAGCTTCACATCATGTTATAATGTCATTTCCTCATCAAAAATACACCGGGAGTGTTACCTTGTTTCTTTCATGCATGTTTGAGAAATCCTTTAATCTCCATAATAAACATTCAGCTGGTTGGACCTTCGAGGTGCAGCTCCTCATTGGAACTGTAGTTTCTAAGCTTCCTCCTCACAGAGCGACTCTCTGCCACTACAGTTCCACTGGGCTCCTTCAGACTAGCCAGCAACAATTAGCAAACACTTATTGGAACTGCACATTTACTGAGCTCATTATAGGACCTCATTATACTTGTCAGTTCAACGTTGGTAAAAAAAATTGTTGTTAAAGGGTTAATAGAAGAGCTGTGTTGTGAAGACTTCCAGAAGGTGGAGTTTCAGAAAGAGGAGTTTTTAAAGAGACAGAGGCCCAATTTCAAGGCGTTGAAGTAGAAAGTCAAAAAAATTTTAAGTCATATTTTATGTAACATTTTAGAGCAGCTGAAGCTAACATAGTTAGTTAATTTTGCTGCAAAATGGGATGTGCCTAGAAAATACATAATACTGTCCCATTAAACAGTGTAATAGTTTATGAGGTAAAGGTCAGACTTGTAGAAGCTGTTCTGTCAGCAGATTCTCCTGCCTCAGCTGTGGATCTGTGTGGTTGCTTCGCTCCAGAAATCGTGGTGCTGGAGGGAGGGAACACCCGGGACAGGTTACAGAACCAGAGCTGAATAAGACAAACAACCAGGCATACACACACACACATATTTACATACATTAACCCACGCCCGTGCTCGGGCACACTTACATACAGGCATGCGCACACACACACACACACACACACACACACACACACACACACACAAGCAATAGGTATTTCTCTCTACAGTGACAATCCATTGACTTCCATTAATTTTTCATTCATTTCTATTTCCTAACTCTGACCATAACCATTACCAGCATGTTGCTGAGCCTAAGGCTCCCTAAGGCTAATCTAAACTTAATTCTCACCTTAGTTTGACATTTAATCCATTTTTGTGCATATCAATAAATGGTCCTTGCAATGTATCAAATACAAGACCACACACACCTGATGATGCTTCAGAGAGGCCATTAAACCTAAGAGTCACACTTTTTGGGTTGGAAGGAAGCCTGAGAACAAGTAGAAAACCCATGTTTTCAGAACATGCAAACACCATGCAGGATGACCCCAGGATAAACCCAGGGCCTTCTGCTGCAAAGAAAAAGTGTCAGAAATGTCCCCCATTATGTAAGTCACATTAAAGACTGGAAGAAGCTAAAGAGGAATCAACCCTGCTTCTAAAAACATATTTTATGTGTTTTGCATAAACACTGCCAAAGTTCTGCATAGAAAATAAACAAAACTTAATTTTGTGTTACATTAATACATTACATACTTTTGTATTCTCCTATTACATGAAATCCTGATGGGAGAAAGCATGTTGAAGTTTGCAGTTCCTGCCTGATGGAAAGGTGAAAAGAGTGTG
Source organism: Poeciliopsis gracilis (assembly GCA_911649635.1). NCBI lineage: Eukaryota > Metazoa > Chordata > Actinopteri > Cyprinodontiformes > Poeciliidae > Poeciliopsis > Poeciliopsis gracilis. The sequence continues at coordinate 282,016 of CAJVRI010000002.1, read as the reverse complement.
AATATTTTTTGCAAAGTGTGTCTGAAACAGAAGCATGCCGAGATCTAAAATCCTTGATCATTGCTTTTCAAAATGCATTTCAGATTATTACATGCACACTCCACTTGTGCTAAACAAAAACATATTTTCCAACAGATAGATGTAAGTGTAGCAGAGTGTGAAATGTTTGAAGTGTTTTGTCTGTGCGTGTGTGTGTGTGTGTGTGTGTGTATTCCTGACGCTGCTGTCACCAGTGGATTTTATACGTCAGCCTTGACTACATGCTGGCTCCACTTCATCACCAGATGCAGCCGAGCTCAGCACCAGAAAAACTGGCAAACTGTTTGTCTGACTGCCTGTTTGACACACAATAAAACTGTGTCTCCATTAGATGGGCCTCTGCAGGCCTTATACACACACTAACACACACACTCAGTACGTCTTTCTGTCTTCACAGGGACTTTGCTTTGACTTCCATTCATTTCACGAGCCAACCCCTGACCTCTACCCTGAAGCTAACAGTTTTCACTACATGCTTACCCTTAACCCTGGCCTAAACTCAGTTCACACCTCAGTCTTAGCCCTAACCTCTAACCCTGAAACAGTTCTTCTTCTTATAGTTCCAGGCCTTTGGACCCCTTAAGGAACAGTGGGTCCTCACAACGTAATATTTGTTGTAGACTATGCAAGGTGAAAATGCTAAAACACACACCCACACACACCCCGACATGCAATATTTAAACCCAAACATGCAACCATCTGCACACATAACTGATGTCTGACAGATTCTTTAATAAATGTGCAAACTGAAGGACAGTTTGCACATTTAGTGGGTGGCCTTGCAGAAAGGTGTGTGCTTTTGTTTCTGTGTGTTCTTTTTATGGAGACAACTGCAGTTTGTGCCAGATACCATCATGATATTGGACAGGTGTACAACATGGTAATCAGGGGATTTACAAGACATACAGTGTGTGCATTTATGGAAAAAGGAAAGGCAGAATAAAAGAGGGAGAGAAGGCAGAGTGAAAGTATTCTACAGTTTTCGTCGTCTCGTTCCCAGAACTCTACGCTTGCCCCAAACTCCTCATCCCTCCATTATTGGTGATTATTAACGTGTGTGTGACTGTTGGAACAAGGTCAGCCACCTCTGTCCTCATTGACCCGCAAAACATTCCTCATTTAGCCCCTTCATCAGTCAGTCATGCTCTTCCTCTTCACTGTTTCACTGTTTATTTCTCTCTTTATCATTATCTTCTGCTGTTAATCCCTTCCTGTTCATGCTCCAGTTTTCCTGCCACCATTTCTTCTTCCTTTTCTAACTGTAAAACCTAAATGATTGGCAGTCAGAGGACAGTTAATTTTCTAAAAGGACACGTGAATCAAAAGCTCCGAACTGTGCAGTGGAATTCGAAGATGAAGCCCACCTTTAATCACACCAAGTCTGTTTTCTCAGTAAAGACGAGCAGGTTGGCTCGGGGCCTGGGGCCGGGGCTGAGGCCCGGAACTGGGGTCTGGGACCTGTGGGTTCACTATCTGGAAATCTGTAATTTACACATTCAGAAAGAGTGGATTATAATCTTTCCAATTATGTTAAACATATTAAATACTCAAATTAAAAACCCAAAAAAAAATATGGTCATGTGAATGTTGGCACCATGAAAACATTAATGCTGAGAAAACCAACCTCGAAGTTTAAACAGAATTGTTCTCAAACTTGATTAGCTCTCTGGGTGTGTTAATTAGACACTCATTTTAGAAGTTTTGTTCCATTTTCCAATAAGACTCTTAAGCTTTTTACCTGTGAGCCGTTATTATGGAGTCATCTGCAAAGCCTTCACTGGAATCAAACCAAACCTAAATGCGTTGCTTGACTGGCTGGGAAATGGCTTGGGATTCCTCTGGAGGAGCTCTTTATATTTTCTATATTTTCATAGATATATGGATCATGAGTTAGTTTAATTTACTGGCTTTTATTAAAAGTAACTGTCACCCACACACAGACCTGATTACATCCAAACCTGTAGGGTCCAGTAATAACATATCATGTACCTGTCTGGCAACGTGAAGCAGGCTAAAACATACTTGGTATAATATATATATCAGTAACATGCGGTCAGGGGAGGCAGGTGAGGCTTCAACTGTCATAATGGAAAAATAATATATAATAGTAAAATTATTTATTTTGCTATTTTCTCCTTACTATAAAGTACCTATTTTTCATTTAGCTTAACCAATTATATATCAAGTCTATGATGTAATTATGGAAAGGGTTACAAAGTAATGCCAAAGTGTTTGAGATTTCAGAGAATTTTAATCTACAAATGGAGAAAAACATTGAACACTGGTGGACTTTTCCAGCCAACTCAAACGCTCTAAGAATGACAAACTGTGTTAAACATGTTGTACCTTATTTTTATACTTAAGCCTTTTAAACTGGATCAGAGCTTATCTCACATGTATCTTTCCCAGATGAAACCATGGCTGGCATTAACTTCTTCCTTTTCTCTCCTGAAGGTATTCCTGGGTCAGTGGTTCTGTTTTTGTGTCTGCTCTGTTCTCTCTAACCTTAAGCCATTCATGCACTGACTCTGGTTCTGGTTCTGCCTCAGTTTTCTTCTTGTTGAAGGGGGGGATTTCCTCTCCACTGTCAATATATGCATATCAGCGTATGAGTGATTGCTGTAAAATCACAATACAAACGCAATACAAGAGAAAGTATACTGTCAGTACATATCCGTCCAGTAAGAATGAATGCTGGAAGGTAATGACTTGATTCAATCTGCTGGGCTTCCTTAGATGGAAAACTTATTTTAACCAATGTGAAAAATAAAGTGAACTTGACTGCATTGTATGACAACAGGTATCAATTGAAATGCATTTATGATTGGACTGAATTGACTGCTTGGCTTGAAATGATGAGTTGGCACCAAATAATTAAACTGAATGGAACTTTTCTTGATGCAACTCAGATCTTTGGTTGCAAGAGTCATCTGGGTTTTGTTTTCTATTGTTAAAGTTCTGATCACAGTTTTGGCCACTCCATATTGCAAAACAGAGGGACACTACTGAGCATTCAGAATCAATTTTTTTTTTTTTTTTTACACTGCTATGTGAAAAGCCTCAAGAAACATCATCAGTTTTCCATTGAGGTCACTTCATGTGTAAGTTACAGGCACACCAGCAAGAGAAAAAAAAAAGCGCCATCAGCCTTATAAGTAAATGAGAGAACAAAGTCATCAAATTTGCACTTGCTTAACAGTCAACGCAGATCCATGACTTATATTTTCATATTTATTTTTCTATCCAGCACTACGGTGCATATTGCACTGGCCTCATAGATGCACACATATTAGCACATAGCGCTGTCAACCTAAATGATACTTTTCAACATCTTTCCATTTGCACCTCCTCCTCCTCTCGCCTTCCTGTGCCTTAAATTATTCAGATCTCTCTGCATTTGATTTAGCATGCCTCCTGTCTGCCATTTCCCCCTCTTTTTTATACATTTCATTATGTTGTATGACTTTAGACCCACTGGCTGGAAAATGACAATTATTTTGCTCCTGCAGCCAGCTATTAACAGAGCTGAATACATGGAGTGCTGCACAGAGTAAGGAAGAGTAAGATGAAGACACATGCATGCTGTACATGCAGATGCATTTCTGACGACATGGTCAACAGGTAAATGCTTCAGATAGTCACTTTAAACCACAATCTGCATAGCTATGCTAATCTTTAATCTTCTATTTTCTATTGGTCTTCCTCAAATGCAATCACAGACATGCAAATGTTCATGAAAGTATATAAAAGCATAGGTTGTGGTGAAGCTGGAAGAGGAATGATCCCAAAAAAAGAGTGAAACAAAGCCAGAGATTTGTTTAGGTGCAACTAAAAGTAACGTCTTTTAGTTGCACCTTTAGTTTGGTGGAGCGAGTGACTCAAACCCATATCTAATGGCAGCTTGTTTGGCCTTTTCATCCATTCTGCATAAATATATATGAGCCACAGTGAAACACACAGGGGACCTCATAGAAATGAATGAACTACTCAACCATATATTTACCATGAGAGATATGCAGCTTGTGATTGGAAAGGGCATCCACTATCTGCAATATTGATAATACTTTTCAAATTTCATCTGCTTTTGTTTGCGCTCTGCAGCCGCCTGTTTAAACATGGCAAGAATTATGAGGCCAAACATTATCTCCACCAGTTGTTGTAGGCTGAACATATAACTTTATCACTGAAATGATTCCAGGAGTTTGGCTGCATTGTAGCATTTCCATTAGAGCTTGGCTATCTGACAGAATTCCAACCAATCAGCAGCAACAGTAGCCCACGTCTGGTGGCCAAGCGGTGCCTGAGTCTGTGACACTGGGTTTTAAGCATGTATGTGTGCCAGAATGTAAAACTGTTACCATCTCTGATCAAATATGATGGAGGACATTATGAATATACAATCTTTTAGGTCAGACTGTATTTGTACAATGTTATTAGCTTTAGCCTCGTCTGTGTATTGAAAAATCAGGGTTATTTTTTTAAATAAAATCCTTACCTGTGTTGTCATTTTAAATATATTTTTTTACATGTCTGCTGTCAGTTGCTTAGCAACATCTTATTTTCAAAGTAAAGGTTTACTTTTTGTGGCAAGTAAAATAGTCTTTCATTATGGCACATAAACTTGTGTTTCCTCTTAGCCATGTTCAAAAATATCAAACAAATGAGCAAGAAAACTTGCTCTGACAAAAACAGATTGAATGAGCGCAGCTTTATTTCTGTGACAGAAATGGGCACTTATTTTGGAATTTTGATTTCGATATTTCAATTTGTCAAAACCAAAGTTTGCTGACTACCTGAAAGTTTTTGAATTCTGCGTTCTCACATTGTTTGCCACAAACTCAAGGAGTAGCTAGTACTGCAAATTATAATCATATGAAAACCTTTCTCTTCTGGGCTAAATTCCATAGAAACGTAACCCTTCAGAATCAGCCAATGACACCAGGAAGCAGAGACCTTCTTACATAAAAAAACTAAAACACACAATGTTAAATAAATAATGCAAGTGGATCATTGTTATGACAAATATAAGTGTTTTTTTGTCAACAGATATTCGGGATTTAAAGGTCTCATTACATATTAGGTGATGCAAAATACTGGCTGTTTTAATGTGAACCGACAGAGATAGAAACTATAAAAAAAAAAAGCATTACAGTTTCTGTATTAGTTTTTATTTCATTACAGCACACATTAATGCATAACATTTTAAGTCTTCTTTTAATAAAATTTTTTAAATAAAAATTCTTGCTTTATTTCATTGATTTTCCTTCCAAAATGCATTCTGTCTTGGTGGCTGCTTCAAGGAATGTTGTCAAATGTTTCTCAGTATGCAGAGGTGAACTGTATTATGTATCTTCTTAAGAAAGCACAGGAATCAGTCTTGCTTGATTGCATCCTGTAGTGCCTCACAGAGAGAGTGAGAGCAGGTTATCCATGTAGAAATAGCACAACAGACATTGTACACCAAGTTCTGTCATGCACAAAAACAGTGGAAAAAAAAAAGTATCCAGACAATCTTTTATCCCAGAGTTGCTTAAATCTGCAACACACACCCTTCGAAGAGCAGCTCTGCCACCACACAGGGACTAAGGGTTATTTGAACTAAAGCTTTGTATGGGGTTACAGTCAGAGTTAAAGCTCTAAGACCGGGGTTGGTCTGATGCCTAACGTGGACTTATGGGCGATCTTGGTGACTTGGCCAAATCTTGCAGCCCAGATCAAACTGTGTCACCAGGGATAGACATATCAGAGGAGCTCAGCGAAGCTGGCAGATCATGATAGTCATCTTAAGGAAGGGGGTCCCAGTGATTAAATCCAGGCTGTTGGATCCCACCCTCTGGCACTTGACCACACACAAGCATGCGCACGCACACACACGCACACAAACACAGTCGTCAGCTCCCAAACACATGAAAATGCATTCATGTCCAGAGTCCCAAACACAGGATCATTAATATTTGCACATAATAACCCTCCTCTTTTCTCACACTGCTGCCACCAGATACACCAGCTGGGTCTGCCGATCCATTACCATAATGCCACCAATGTGTGTTTTTATGGCTATATCTTGCTACATTTACTTCCTTCCGAGAGATTTTGTATTGTTTCTCTCAGTATGTTCCAACTCGCAAGAACTGCATTGTATGTTAGTGTATGTGACTTTGCTTGTGCCTTTTCTTTTGTATGCTTCCTGCAGTGGGCATGCATATTAAAAATGGATTTTAGGGCTAAATTGTATAATGATTTCTTGGAAAACAATAAATTGAGGTTCCAAATAAAGGCCATTATGGAAATGAGATTATGGAGCAATTGAATTAGCCTGTAATCACCGTTTCTATATGTCATTACAATGCAACTTTATACAGCATTACTCTCTGCCTGGGGCTATAAATGTCAAACACTGTTTCTTCGAGAAGTATTTCAGTAAATCCACAAAGGGAGGGTTTAATTGAGATTGAGTCAATGCATCTCCACCTCTGCCACTTTATTTTAGAATTTGCATTATTACTATTTCATAGGGCATATATCTTCAACACTAGAAGATCAGTGTTGCTGCAAAGCAAAAATAAGCTTAGACAAAAGTCATCCACAGTTGCTTTTAACAATAGATTTTGTTAAAAATATATTTATTTTAGATGTAAAGCAACACAGTAACACTACTGCATGCTTTTTGGTTTTATCAATTTAGATAAAATATTGTCACATGGACATCGCTATGTTGTTTATACTGCAATGCATTCTGAGTAAATAACAGATGCTAGGTCAGATTGTGCTACCTCCGTCCAGTCAAAACAGCGATGAGTAACTTCTTTGAACCTTTTCAGATTTGAACCGTAGCACATTGACATTGATGGGAATCTATAAATCACAAGGATTACTGAGGAAGACTAAATAGGGGAAGAGGACAGAGTTTACTGAAGAAGCTGGTGTTTGTGATGCTGCTGCCACCTTCAGCTTTATAAATGAAAAAATGCATGACACATATCTCTGGTCTGACTGTGATTCTGTAACTACGTCTGTGTCTGGTCTGGTAACACCTTTTTCTGGTCTGGTGTTTGGTCATTTAGTACCAGCAGCAGTAGCAATAGGTTTCCTATAATCTAAAAGAACTTCCAGTGCTGCTTGTCTCTGATGTTTCTCCTAGAATCTTTGGGTTGCTAGTCGCCGGCGGGTTTTAGTTACCCTCGCAAGCTAAAACCAAATGCCATACTGACAGTTTTTACCAACGAGGCGCCAGCCACCAGTTAGCTCCTTCATCAATTTTGCTTGTACAAATGACTCAAAGTATTTACGAAAGAAATGATAAGAGCTCAAATGTGGATCCTTTGCAAGTTGTGTGACACTACTCTCCTCTCTTTCATGGAAGCAATAAAGACTTACCTGACTATTTCTGATTATTTTTTATTTAATTACAGCCAACAGTGACACGAGAGGCATTGTCTAAATTTACAACAAATGCAATATGACAACAAACTGGGTAAAAGTTAGCCTTCTGGTGTTTACTCTGTAGATTCCAGTACAGAATGGATAAAAAATAAAAATAAAAAACATACCCAGAGTGTTGCCTTGATTCTTTCATACATGTTTGAGAAATCCTTCAGTCTATTACGGCAACTTTCAGCTGAGCAAAACACCAGAGTCAGTCACAACTCCTCCAAGCTTCTGCCTCACAGAGTCACTCTGCTCTGCGACTCCTCCACCCAGCTCCTTCAGACTAGCCAGTAGCAATTACCCAACAGCTGGTGGATCTGCACAACTTATTGTAGAAGCTACTTCTCAGTGCAACACTGATAAAACGTTTTAAAAGGTTTAATAGAACAATGTTATGATCACTGCCTGAAGGTGGAATTTCAGAAGGAGCACAGATTTTTAAAGAGACAGAGACCCATTGAATACTTTAAATAATTTTAAGTTATATTTGATATATACAACATTCTTGCAACAACTGAAGGTAACTTGATTGTGCCGTAGAATGTTACTATGTGACTGGAAATCCAATAATATTGTTCTTTCAAACCGCAAAGTTCTACCATCACATTACACAAGCTGGATATTGTGCACTGCTGATTTACCTTATTGTGGATGCCTGGAGCATGTGGTGTTGTGAGAAACCAGGAAAACCCAGAGTGGAGTTCCAGCAGTATGAGGATTCTCCTATCAATGAAGTGGAATGGATTCATTCGTGAACTAGTAGAATTAGCATTGGGAAACATTTCATATTAAATTTGGGTTCAAATAAACTTTTTTCAAATATAAACGGGAGGATGCCACTTCACACACAATTACTGTCACGGTAATGGTTACAAGGACTCCTTATCTTTCTCTCATCTTGTAAATAAGAGTTCCACATACTGCTTAAAACATTAAAACACACACAGAGTATCATCACCAACGAGAGTCATCTCCTCCTGTTTCCCTTGGTCTATGGGGATTTGTCAGTCCTCATCAACCAACCGTGTCAACCGTGACAGTCGTCCAGATGTCTTCTGCTGCCACAAGAAGGACAGGAAAAGAAGTGAAGTGTGGGGATGGAGAAAAAGGATTTCCAAATGCTACAGTTGAACATACATGAGCAATTAAATTAAGAGCACAAAGGACTAACTATGCTGACAAGCACTGATGTAGTAAGTTTTAAGTATGTAGTACTGCAGGAATTACAGTTTGGAAGGGAATTACTTGGTGGTCAGCTATTCTGTTGGAGCAAACTGGATTGCTGTTTATACATAAATATTTTTATTGGATTTTATTCAAAGTAAATGTTCTGCACTTAGCACTGAGTATCTCTCTGTTCAGCTTAACTGTGTAGTTCCACAGGAGAAAGATTTCATGTGCTTCAGCATGAAAGTTTCTCCAGGTTAAACTTTTTGCACCACATGTGTGTAAAACACTGGTAATATATTACAAGTTAAAAGAAATATTTCACTGACAAGGAATTTGTAGCAACTTTAGTACTTGTGAGTGTTGTTGAAATGTCTCTATAGAACAGAAGAAGCCAACAAAGATAAGTTAGGAATTATAGTCTTTAATTAAATAGCTGTGAAGTGTATGCTGTTGAGTATACATAATTAAAGAGCTGAGAGATTTCATGCAGGTCTTCACAATAAAAAATGTATTTTTTATATATGTTTTGAAACAACTGAAGCGTCGAAAGAATTCTGAGTTGTCATGTATAACAATAAGAACAAGGCATGTCCTCCAGCATTTGTGGTCAAAAGTGGTTTCAAAGTGCTTTTACTCTAGACTGTCCCTAAATAGTATGGTCCACTTCGGCCAGATTCATTCTCTATTAGTTAATACTAAATGATATAGTACAGTATAGTTAAAATAACTCAATCAGATGGGTAGAAAAATAAAACCATGTTATAAACAAACCATTTGCAAATTTTATTTTGCAATTCAAGTTTCAATATAACTTCATCATTAAAATGTTATTACAAGTTACGTTTTCCAGTATATGCTTAGAAGCAAAAATATTCTTGAAGTTATAATTTAAAGCAATTTAAATGAATGTAAAGTTCAGTCTTGAGTCCATACTTTCAAGCCAAATGAATAAATTCATTATGTCAGTAACACTATAATCCAACACCAACATGAAACATAACATTGTTGGACCCCTCTGTTAATGAAGACACCCATAACAATCAAACAACTTGAAACTGATATGAGTGTAAAAAAAAAAAATTACTTAAAATGAATGGCTGTGCAGACAATGCTTGTGGTTCAAATGCACAGAATGTATCAGCATCATTACTGCTCAGACCGATAAATTCACAATATCAACAAAACAATGCCTACATTTGTATTTCAAGAGTAATGGACATATCTTGTGGATAATTTATGTTCAAGGCATAAAACATGGAGAAGGTGTAGCTTTGGACAGCGATGGGGGACTTGATGGGCTCATTCACAACCTTTTGATCAAAGGCAACTTTAAAAACCTGTTCACCTAAAAAACAAATAATACAAGAGTTTAAGATCCACCAAAGATCATCTGTATATTCTAATGTACAAAAATTCAATCAGCATTTTAATTGTACAAATATACTTTGATTCTGGGTTTGTCTGCCGTTTTTATCTGAATGTGTTTTGGACATGTGAACAGCATAGTAACCTTCTACCACAATTTTTAAGGGCACAGGAGAAAAACACATTATTGACATATCTGTATGTGATTTGCAGTGCTTCAAGTATTTGGACGATGAGATGCATGTAAATTTGCAAATATTACACACATACATAATGATGACTGGGCTTTGTTGCAATCAAGTGTAACAGTTTATAACTTGGACTACAAGATAGCAAAAAAGCATGAGGTTACAAGCAGGCATATCAGGAAAAAAAATTTCAAATTAAATGCAAAAACAAAATGCTTTACGCACACCAGTTTATTGGTCTCAGTAATGTTCATTCTTATTTTTATTTCAGAAAAAAGGAAATTGTCCCTGTATGTGTTGCTCTTCAGTTTATAAATGACATGACGAAAAAAAATATGTGGTCTACTGTAATAATCTACAAATCTGAGCTCACCATAAATTTAACACAAGCTGATAAAGGTCCAGTATGGTTCAAACAAAAAAAAAAAACGAACTAAATGAGGCGAGCATAGCTGGAGTCTGGACATGGAAACTGTCTCATCAAAGCTCATCAAAGTAAGACATACGTTAACATCCAGGACATCAAATTATGCATCAAATTATGAAAAGCATGTTCATATGTCCAAATGTGAACATTTGGCATTGATAAAAAATTTGACAAAAAAAAAAAAAAAAAAAGTGAAATAATAAGAGGAGACCAAATGAATCAACTTTACACCTTAAAAAAAAAAAAAAAAAGAGAGCATCATATACTGCCAATACCCATTTCAAGAAAATTCACAGTGGACGATGATTGTCATACACAGCAACATTTTTTGGGAGCTGTGTCTTTTTAAGGTGGACAAATGAATCCAGTTTACAAATGTAACTCCTCATTAGATAAACACATTCATGGGCACTGTATTTTTATTTCAGAAAAACAGCAGTCACTGTTATCTAGCAAACAACTCGTTTTCCGTTTACAATCCATAAGCAATACAGCATTTAAAAATCATAAGTAAGGATTTTGAGTAACACAAATGCAACATCAAAATAAGACTGTATAGTCTACAAGAATATATTAGCTGGGGGCCAGTCTTTAAAAAGTCAAACAATGTGAACTAACTGCTAACTACTAATACTGATACAGCATTTTTTTAGGAAAAAAACATGGTTTACTGGTTACATAAGCCCAAAGGTGCCAAAAATGATGACTAAAACTCCTAAATCCAACCCAAGTCCATGATACTCACCTCAGGGTTAGAGCAGCAAGAGCTTGTTCTGTCTGCACAGATAGACTTCACACTTTGTGAAAATTCTTGTTCCCATGATGCAATTCATAAAGTAGGAAATACAAGAAAAATACCTATTCAAAATCATAACGGGAAATTCCTTCACATTTCTACGGTACAGTTACCCTTTTTATACAGATTTGTTGACAGTGTATGTTAGCCACGCATAGCTTTGCTTGCTTTTCCATTTCTTCATAGAAACAGAACTGAGGAGGAGATTCTGGATGCATGCCGCTAGCCACTAATGGTTTTAATCAAACTGTAGTTAATTTGTCTTGAAAGTCTGGTACATTGAACAAATCTTCCTGGAAAGTTTAGTTTGCATAATATAAATTCTTTTTTGTTGTTTTAAATTGCTAGTCAACTAAAATTGAGATTGAAGTTGAGACAATCAATCATGTCTTCTATTCTAATTATTTATCATGTGATCCAAGATGTATTCTTATTAATTCTTAAAGGTTTTAATGTTGTACCTATCATTTTGTGCACTGTAGTTATTATTGATTGTTTATGGCTAACATTAAAACATTTATTCATTCTTGTTTTTTTTACTTACTGTATAGTTTTTGACATAATATCAAAAACTATACAGTAAGTAAAAAAAGGAACAAAAATATATCAGTTCTGCCTTGCGAAGCTGTTCTTAGCAGAAGCTCTCTCTCTTCTGCCTGTGTTCTTCTTTATCCTCTATGCACAACAATAATCCTCATCGGTTTTGTTCTCCTGATTGCGCAAAACAAGAACGTGTTGAAGAAATAATGAGCAAAGCTGAAGATTTGTGACCCTTAGAGTTTCTCTGTCAAAGATTTCCCATCTACTTTTTTTGTCCATAACATGGCATATGAAGCTCAGATGATGGGCTTGGCTAGGCAGAGTTCCAGCAAGCTTTTTGGACTGTGCCAGGAAGTACTCCATGAAGCACATGGTGAGAGCCTGCAGCACCAATCAGCCTGTACTGAAGTTGTCAATGGGCTCATTAGTGCTCATTACAGCAACCTCTTGGGCACCTGGGTGCCCTTCAGAGCTCTGAGGGTAGGCATGTAAGGGTATACTCTTGGTAGGGTGAGGGGCAAAGCTTTAAAAACAGAGTGAAAGCACAAAAAAATAAAGAGTGAAAACTCTTTGTCAATTGACATTAAGTACTACATGAGCAACTGAAATTGAGAATACCATGTTATATTTAAGACTTAGCTGGACAGTTTATTGAACTTGTCTAAGGTGTACCTTGCTTGTCTGAGGATATTTAAATCTTCTACAAAAACAAAGTATTATTAGAACCTGCTGACCCTTTGGCTGCTGAAGCACCTATTTTTCTACACCATTAACTGTTCTCCCATGCCCCTTAAGGGGACACTCTTATGTAAAGTTGACTTTACATTATTATGTAAAGTCAACTTTTTTAATAAGGGAATAATAATTTATTCCCTTATTAAAATTATATCTGGAGTGTTGCCTTGATTTGTTCATGCATGTTTGAGAAATCTATTACTCTCTCATGGCAACCATTCAAAACAGCCAGGTAGACCTAGCACCGCCTTTGAGAAACAGCTCCTCCTCGGAACTGCAGTTTCCAAGCTGCTGAGCTTCTATCTCACAAACCAGCCCTCCTCCAAGACTCCACTAGTCAGCTCCTTCAGACTAGCCAGCATAAATTAGAAAACACCAGGTGAAACTGCATATCTTCTGAGCTCATTATAGGACCTACTTCTCAGTGGAATGCAAGTGAAAACATTGTCAAATAGTTTATAGAGGAACAATATTGTGATGACATCCTGAAGGTGGAGCTTCAGGAAGAGCAGATGATTCCCAATTTCAAGGTGATAAATTACAAAGTAAAATTTCTTTGAAGTCATTTTTTATACATACATCCTTTTGTATAACAAGTGAAGGTAGCATAGTTACTTGATTGTACTATGAAAGTACATGTTACCTGTAAAACACATAATACTTCCCTTTCAATGTCATTTAAACCATAATGTGCACAAAGTCTGTATTAAAATTTGCGGCTCAGAAGTGTGATGTCTGCTGTTACTTATGTTGGCATTTCAAGCTATCATATTGTCGTAATTAGCCATAAAGACATGCCCAAATATCAATTATCCAAATTGAGGCTTTGAAGTGTCATACTTTCACCTACAAACATATAGTTTAACTTTCTACTTGTCGAGAAATCTGTGTTTTGTAAAGAACACTGTACTTGATGTTGCTTTTTTCCAAGCTTATCCTTCAAGTGCCACAAACTTTCCTGGGAAAAAAAACAACACCTAAAGTGGGCAGGCCACTTAAGAGAGAGGAAAACTTCCCTCTACAGTCACCATTTTCTGTCAAATAGATGAATCAAGTGTCTGCTTATACGCAATGTCTTTGTAACTGGTGTAGGACTCAATTTTCTGTCAAATCCTTTCTGACTGTCCAGATGCAAAGAGATTCTTAAACCCTGTATTGCAAGTTTTGTGTGACATTCTGATGATGGAGCCAGGTGTTGCACATTTTATTTCTATCATCCTGTCTGTTACTGTAAAAGGAATGCTTGTACCGTGGTACAATTTTTTTTCAAGTAGTATCTACAGTTTGTGTGCAGCATCCATTCATCCCCCTTTTATAACCTTTCAACATAGAAATTTTTTGACAGAGGTTCCGAGGGACACCGACTGCAACTGTACCTCACACATGCACATATGTATGCCTGTGCAGAGCAACAAAACACTAAGGAAGGATGACATGAGTGACAGATTACCACACTCCGACATTTTAAGGCTGCATCACAACTAAAGAAGGATTCCCATCCATCTTAAGTTCCCAGGGAACTCAAACCATCAGTGGAAAACAGGATTTATGATTCATAGTTTTAATGGAAATGTACTAGAGGCCATTTAAAATTAGAACCATCAGAACCAAGGCCATATACTTGACTTTTTTGTATACACAAGCTTTGTTGTTTTAAAAAATTTTAATGCTATTTTCAGCCCTTTGTGATGTGATATTGGTCTGACAGAACCATCAGTGAAACTTCACGCCTGCATCAGCAAGCCCTAGATATTTTTCGTAATAAACTCCCAGCCAGCATTCTTAGTTGGGTCCCATAGAAAGATTATCTATTTGGGCAAACCCATGTAAGGCACCATGAAAACCGTGGTCAGAACCTTGTGGGACCCATACTGTAGCCCACATTCATCCCATGTGGGACCCAGTTATGTATGCTGGCTGGGAAGCTGTTCATAAATTGTTCTTGTGTTGATTGTCAGCAAAACAAACTTGTTGTTTATGCTAATAAACAACAAATGTCTGTCACATTTCTTTCATTCCAAACTTAATTAATTCAACTTTAACTTTGTTAGTTGGATGTTGATTGCACCTGCTGAGTGTTTGATGCAGGGCACTGTTATATATCATTATATATATAATGATATATATTTGATTCATATTTAATTTCAGAGTTATAAGAGACTTACAAATAAGTGATTATTTTTTCTATGTATGACTGTACAGTCATGGCCAAAAGTATTGAGAATGACACAAATATTATATTTTCACATGATCTGCTGCCCTCTGGTTTTCATGTGTGAATGTCAGATGTTGTCATCACATACAGAAATACAATTGCAATCATATTTTGAGTAACAAAAACTTTTATTGACAGTTAGAATGAGTTAATGCAGCAAGTCAATATTTGTAGTGTTGACCCCTCTTCTTCAGGACCTCTGCAATTCTCTCTGGTATGCTCTCAATCAACTTCTGGACCAAATCCTGACTGATAGCAGTCCATTCTTGCACAATCAATGCTTGCATTTTGTCAGAATTCCTAGGTTTTCGTTTGTCCACCCTTCTCTTGATGATTGACCACAAGTTTTCAATGGGATTAAGATCAGGGGAGTTTCCAGGCCATGGACCCAAAATCTCTATGTTTTGTTCCCTGAGCCAGTTATATATCACCTTTGCTTTATGGGAAGGTGCTCCATCATGCTGGAAAAGCCATTGTTCATCACCAAACTGCTCTTGGACGGTTGGGAGAAGTTGCTCTCGGAGGACATTCTGGTACCATTCTTTATTCATGGCTGTGTTTTTAGGTCAGACTGTGAGAGAACCGACTTCCTTGGCTGAGAAGCAACCCCACACATGAATGGTTTCAGGATGTTATACAGTTGGCATGAGACAAGACTGGTGGTAGCGCTCACCTCATCTTCTCCGAACAAGCCGTATACCAGATTTCCCAAACAATCGGAAAGGGGCTTCATCAGAGAAAATGACTTTACCCCAGTCCTCAGCAGTCCTCTCCCTGTACCTTTTGCAGAATATCAGTCTATCCCTGATGTTTTTCCTGGAGAGAAGTGGCTTATTTGCTGCCCTCCTTGAGAACAGGCCTTGCTCCAAGAGTCTCCGCCTCACAGTGCGTGCAGATGCACTCACACCTGCCTGCTGCCATTCCTGAGCAAGCTCTGCACTGCTGGTAGCCTGATCCTGCAGCTGAAACTCTTTTAAGAGACGGTCCTGGCGCTTGCTGGTCTTTCTTGGGCGTCCTGGAGCCTTTTTGGCAACAATGGAACATCTCTCCTTGAAGTTCTTGATGATGCGATAGACAGTGTTGTATAGTAACAAAGTAAAAATACTTCACTACTTTACTTAAGTATATTTTGGAGTACTTCATACTTTCCTCGAGTATGAACATTTTTGATTACTTTCACTTTTACTTAACTACATTTCCGAACTTAATTGCATACTTTTACTCCGATACATTTTCAATGTGTGGTTTAGTTACTCGTTACAAAAAAAGCAAGAGAGAAACGCAAATGTTTTGATCACCTACTGATTGACTGCAACAAAGTCGGTAGCCGTGCATCCTATTGGTGTTCATCTCCACCAATAGGATGCACAGGTTTCACCTCCCCTCTACGTCAAAAAGTCCAGCAAACGGTCTGATTGGTAAGAGCTCCGTTTGTGCAGCTTTGGTTTCCGAGATATTAAAATTATTTTTTAGCCCATCCAGAGTTCACCATCCCCGCATTTTGCTCCAAAACAAACCAAAGTGGGCTGGTTCGTTAGTGCAGGTTTGTGCCGTTAAAACAAACGCAGCAAAGTTGTTTTCAATTTGGATTTTGGCTCTTCCATTATCCGGTGTGAGCGGCACCTAGCTCGAGGTTGATCCGATTCATGAACGCTAATTTCGGCCAGCCGTTCTCTAGGTCTCCTCTTCCTCAAGGTGTCGGAGTTTCACTCAGGGAGAATCAACAAATTTTACATCCAAACTCTCCTGAGAAACTAATGGAAATAGATTTCTTGCCTTGTGACCAACTGACACAAAATTCATGACACAAAATATTGAGTATGAAGTAGTCATACTCAATATTTTCAGTAATTGTAATCTTAAAAAGTATATATTTTGGATGGCCTAAAAAATAATTTTTAATATCTCGGAAACCAAAGCTGCACAAACGGAGCACTAACTAATCAGATTATTTGCTGGATTATTTGAGTAGGTGGGTGTCAGCTTCACAGAGGTCTGTTTCGCTTCTCCCATTAAACATCAAGTTAACAAAAAAGCTCTCCCTCTTCAGATGCCAAATAAGTTGCATTTCCCTCCCAATTCTACTTTTCTTTTGCATAATGACCAGTTGTGTGCACCTAGTTTTCTTCATGTTTTCTGTACTGACTATTTATTTTTCTCATTTTCAGCACTGACCTTACTGAAAGGGAAACTTAAGGCTTATAGAAACTTTGTATTTTCTGTCCTGGAGGGTACAGGACAAGAAGCTGGTTCAGTTGTAAAGCAGGTTAAGTTAACCTTGTGGTTTAGGTAAAGCACCTAATTTTCTTAACTAAATGATGCTGCAGGTTTATCTATTAGCAGGTTTCATTTTGCCTGCACTTGGTTGTGTACATTATTTTAAGTATATTTTACAAGTTTACCAAAATATAAAAAATGTCATTCAAACTGCATTTGCCTTGTTTTACTTTTTACTTGTACTTTTCATTACATTACTTGAGTACATCAATTTTTACAGTACTTTCCATACTTAAGTACAAGACGTTTCAGATACTTTAATACTTTAACTCAAGTAACATTTCAATCAGTGACTTTTACTTTTACCAAAGTCATATTTTGGAGCAGTACCGATACTTTTACTTGACTCCGAGATTTCAGTACTTTATACAACACTGGCGATAGATTGTTGACTGAGGTGCAATCTTTCTAGCTGTGATTCTCTTTCCTGTTAGGCCATTTTTGTGCAGTGAGATGATGACTGCACTTGTTTCTTTAGAGATAACAATGGTTCACAGAAGAGAAACAATGATGCCAAGCACCAGCCTCTTTTTAAAGTGTCCACTGGTGTCATTCTTACTTAATCATGACATACTGATCTCCATTCCTGTCCTCATCACCAGCCACACCTGTGTTAATGGAGCAATCACTGAAACAATGTTAGCTGGTTATTTTAAGGCAGGGCTGCAATGAAGCTGAAATGTGTTTTAGGGGATAAAGTTCATTTTCTAGGCAAATATTGACTCTGCAATTAATTGCTGCTATGCTGAACACTCTTTATAAGATTCTGGAGTATATGCAAATTGGCATTATAAAAACTGAAGCAGTAGACTTTGTAAATATTAACATTTGAATCATTCTCAAAACTTTTGGCCATGACTGTAAGGATATAACATTAAGGGGGGCAAGGCTCTACTGCAGGTGGGAAGTGGCCCCCCTTACCTTTGTGTAGATCAACCCGTGCTTTGCAGTGTGGGGTACTGTAGGCTTATAAAAATCATTTCACATGAGAAAGTATATTTAATCAGTACGAATCTGATTTTCTACTAAACAGCATTTTAATTCACATCTGAAATGCAAAAATGAAATGCAATTATTAGATCTCATCAGTCAGCTTTAACATCCTCAGTAGAAAAACCTGGTGATGAAAGAACCACAAAATGAGGCCAGAAAGCAGAAGGCTCACAACAAAGCTGCCAATTCACAATATTGGCCCTTCATATAACCTACAACAGAATCCCTTCTGGGAGCTGAGTTTCCCTTTTTAACAAGCAAAGGTCAGTCACTGCCTGCACCTAAGATGACACTTTCTACATGTCACACACCGCATGAATGTTTTAGAAGGAGCACTACAATACGGAAACAAAGTGGATAAATACTCAACTGTCTGAAAAGGGGATAAGGTTCTAATATGTTCGGGTAATATAATCAGCACCGTAGCAGCTTTGTGTGTCTGTTTACATAGTGGTTGCTATCGCGCTCCTCTTTTGTAACAAACAACAGAACAGCGGCATAAAGGGAGGGGGGTGGTGGAAATAGAGAAAAGAGGAAAAATATTTTGCATATAATTTTACGTAACTGTTCACATTTCAGTTCAGAATAGTAATCCATAAAACAAATAAGTAGCAGCATATTTTAAAAAGAGGAGCTTGGGTCGCTTCCATTTCCCTTTATGGTGTGGGTTTTTTTGTGTCTGTTTGAATTGATCTGCACAGCTCAGACTAGGACTGAATGCTCAGACCAAGAATCCATAATTTCATATGATCTGATTGTTCTGCAGTGTTGCATTGATTTTTTTTTCCCCATTCTCCCTCTCTTTGGTATTTAACAAACAAGTTGATGCACCTGAGCTCAAGCATCCAGAGGAAGCAAAAAGAGGTGTTTTGTTCGGACTAAGGTGATAATATGGAGACGTGGACATGCTTGTTAGAGAAAGGGATCTGCCACAATGCACTGATGTCTGCAGCCACACAGCATTCAGGACTTAGGACTTAACACTCTGTTTATCAGCAAGTGGGCAAGTGTACTTAATGCCTATTCAGCATTTCATGGCTCACTGTAGATGAACTGATTAGGTAGAAGCGAGACGTTGCCTATCCATGACTAAGGGGGGTAAAAGTAAGGCAGTCATTTTTTAAAGCTGTTTCCAAGTCATTTGTCAAGGCTTTCACACAAAACTTTGGCAAATCAAACTTTATGGTGCTGCAAAGTCAAGGTGAACATATTATTTTCAGAGGTTACGAGAGCATCAGATCCAACCAGTTAAATAAATCAATAAGTTGTGCACAAGTATCCTGGTGGAGCAGCTCAGAACAATGAAGTTAAGCGAGGGAAGGGCTTCTAGCCACTGGTTTAAAGGTCCATTGTTTTCCTTCCTCAAACAACCTGGAATAGATTGACTATCAAAACATGTTCATTACATTTAATACATTGTCAGCACACTAAAGCAAGAAAAAGAGACAGAAAAACTGTTTTTCTTAGTTTTCCGTTGTCAAAGAACTGAACTGTTTAAGGAGACCCATCGATAAGGACCCAATAACAATGGGCTGTCATAATATTGTGGCTGATTAATAAATGTATTTAAATTATTGTCTCAATATTTTAGCACACTGTTGCATCTGAGAAGCTGTTGGAGATGTTGGATTGCTTCAAAAAAATGAACTAGTCAGCCCAGACAAACACTGTCTTATCAAGAAAGCTTAACAGCACGGAAAATGCATGTTGCATGATTTGATATGAAGCACAACAAGAATAAAACATATTTGCACTGTGCACTGAAACAAATGAGGTTTCACTCTATATCAGGAAAATCAATACAATAACAGGCTCTGTGCACGACGCACCCCAGGTGCATGCTTAATAAGTAACAGTCTCCTATGAAAATAGAGCCTGCGGAGTTAGACGTTATGAGATTGAACCCCGCGTGGTTCTTCCTTAACCACGCTCTCAAAGTTCTCATTCGGGATTTGGTGCAAAGAGTTGGATGTTAAGCACTAAAACACAGTTCAGAAGAGGATTATGTTAAAAGAGTCATCCTGAGAAACCCACCTGCCTTAAAAAGAGAACTGTGATGCTATCGGCTCCCTTAACTCTCATAAACCCCCATACTAGTTCATGCAATCCACTTCCACCTGCCGTCTGCTCCGACGTACCTGTCAGACTGGTAGGGAATACTTATCTCAAGCTAGATGGGCAGGCAAAACGCCTCAGAGCGAAAGTGTGGCTGGGCACGATCACGGCGTGCCGACAGAGACGGAGAGGAAGCAACAGAGAAACAAAGCGAGATAGCTGCTCTGAGCCAACAGAAAGAGAGTGAGCCACCGATAAAGAGAGAGATGGGGGGATTGAAAAAAGCGATTGGGTTGAAAAACAGTTCTATCCTCTGAGCACTTTCCTATCAGCGAGGCGACAAAGCGGAATGAAGCCCAGGTATTAGCCTTCTCTTTGCCTTTTTAACTCACTCTCCCTCTTCTCCTCCTAGCAGGTAACTCCTCCACCGTCTATTTTAAGCCATTCCTTCAGCGTGCCGTGTCAAACAAGCCTGAAATCCCTGCTAATACTAGTTACCCCTGGAACACTGATCTCACTTCTTTCATTAGACAAGTCATCCCCAATCCCTTCTCACCACACACATGCACACATGCGCACACACAATTTCCAAAGGAAAAAAGTTAGAAGAAAAAAGTGCTTTGACATTGCCTTTACATTTTGAGCCTATTAAATCCCAGGATCTGTCTCACTTCTACCTGGATTTTACTTTAGTCCTATAGATAAGCCAAATTAAAATGAACTCACTGGGGCCGGTTTTCAATGGTTTGTGTTATCCAAAGACCTGTGCTCCATCTCGTTTGCACTCTTAACAATATCATGGGGCCCATGATAGTCTTTAAACAAGGAAGGTGATGTGCTTCAATTAAAACTAGCTGTGTTCCAGGGGAAAAAGGGCACAGAAACAAGAAGGGTGAAGACTTTGCAATTTCTGATTTATGATACCTCAGAGTTCCCCAGCAGTGACTGAAGAGCTATCCATTTCTTCAGTAGTAGCATGAAAGACGGCCACCTTGAACAGCTGCAAATCTTAGCATGAGCTGAGCGGTTAGCTGCAGCCAAGAAGAAACAGCTTTTAATGAATACAGTAGAAAACAGCCATTTTCATACATAGGATATAGAAACACACTTTTTCTTCTTTCACTGTCTGGAGTTACGTTAGACCAAACATGTTTTTATTTTAGGTCAGTTCGAATTGGCAGTGTTATTTCTAAACAATGTCCTTTCCTCATGATGCCATCTATTTCATGAAGTGCACCATCTCCTCCAAAAAACGCCCACACCTTGTTGCTGCTGTGCTGCCCCAGGCTCGCACCTCACAATTCCCACTTGTGATTGTGTTCACAGGGTTACATGTGTCACCCTTGTTCCTTCAAATGTAAACGCTCATGATGTCCAAGGCTTCCAAATAGTTCTGTTGGGGCAGCAGTATCACAAACAGGGTCTTAAAAAGGTTCAAAAACTTGATAAAGAAGGCTGGTTCTGATCTGGTTCTGACCTGGTTCTGTTTCTGTTCTGGACACACCTGTAGAATTTCTGGAAATTATGATGCAAAGAAGAATTTTATATAAAATCAAAAAAATCAAGGACAACCCTGAGTGTCTTCAGTCAGAGGCTTCTTCAAATTTGCTGTGATGCAGACTGCTACAGGAGACCATTCCTGCCCACAGTAAACACCCTATGCAGTGAATCTTTAGTTAATTGAGTCACAACAACATTTAATTTTCCTTTGAAATTAAGAAAGTATTTTTGAATTTGAATTTAACTGGTCAATTATTTAATAAATATATTTGTATTATTTTGTTGCATTTATTGCAACAAAATATTGCAAATATATTAAATAAATATATTTTATTTATTGTTTTGGACCTGTAATTAATTTAATGAGTCATTTATTTATATCCGTATTTATTCTTTGTAGTGGCAGGATCGGTCCTCTATAGATGTTGCTGTTCTACGGTTCTTTTTTGTCCCAGTGTTGTTCATCGAAATATACCAGTAGAATTATATTCTACTGGTATATTTCGCTACAATAAGGTCGCAGAGGTTTTCAAAAAACTGGTTTTTACTCATCATGACCTGCATCTTCTGCAATAACTTGATGATGAGATGCCTTTCTATAGGCCATCCATTAGGTCTAAAGCAGTCAATATTAATTTGCACAGTGGCTAAGTTGCAGATTTCAGCTATTTTCTTGACTATGCACCTCAACCTCTTCATATGTTCATATGTCGTTGTATTTCAAATGACGTGGACTCATTTGTCCAGATTTTTTTGTTTACTTGGGCTGTTTCTAACTTTCGTGCAAATTTTATGTGAGTAAGAAATAGATTTACACAGGAAAGGATCAACATGTTCAATACTTATTTAGCCCACCTTATATACTCTGTACAGGGTGTTGTCATATAGCTGGCATTATTTTAACAGGAAGTGACACAAAACAGATTCTCCTCAAAATGCTTCTTCTAGTGCTTGGGAGAACCCACTGTGTAAGTCGTGTGAATCAATCTGAGTTTTATTGCTCTAAACTTTATGCAATACACCCTGGCTTTCATTGCTTCCATAATGCACATTTACTTACAGTCTACGCATACACAGTGTTCACACAAACTAACTTCTTCTATGTGAGTGTGCATGCCAGTAAATCTATTGAGTGTATTTCTCTGTGCCAAGGCGTCTTTTTTTTTTCCTGAGCCAAAGATAATACAATTCATTTTCCCCCTATTTCCTTACAATACATCTTTCAGTTCTGCTTTTTTCTGCACATGAAATTCATTTTCTAATGGAAATATTTGTTTTGTAAATCAAATATGTATTATGCACAGAATGCAAAGTGCAAATTAAATTATGTTAATGAAATGAAAGAGATATGAAATGCATATTTCATGGACAAAACATAACCCTGCAGAACAGTCATTTCTTGATAAAATCTTTAAACACAATCTCATTCGGAGAAAGACATATTGCCATGGCAGATAGCACCTCATTAAAATGGTCTCCTTTAATATCAGTCCTTAGTATATATGGGATTGTAAATAACCACTGGGGAAGAAGAACCAATAATGAAATACTGTCTTTAATAGCTTGCCATTGATGTCAGCATAAAAAAGTCTACTAGAGGAATATTGGAAATTGGGTGTGCACACACATAGTCAAAAGCTGTAAATGATTGCATATTTAAATAGAGCTGACTAAGGAAAAGATGATACAGATATTAGTAATAGGCAGAAAATTATGCTGACCTGACATAATTCCACAAAAAAAAGCCCAGACTGTTTTAAATTTTATATTGGTTACACTTAATGAATAATAGATTCTGTAGCCGTTGTTGTGCAGTCCATGATGTTAATAAAAGCCTAAGAATAGGAGCTCTGCTCTGCCCAGCCGACTAGCAAATGAACTAGACTGGCTTTTCAGCAAAAATAAATACAGAAAAAAAAAATACAAAGGGAAGGAGTGCGGGGGTGGAAAGTTAGGGGTGAAGGCATAGAAAACAAGAGCAAATGGGGGATTGATAGCAGGGCAGAGAAAAAGATGCAATGTTTAGTAATTGAGAAAAGAACATACAGACAGACATCTGGACTGCGAGCCAGAACAGAGGCTGCATTGTAGACTGCTGAAACATGGGAGTTATGGGATGTTTAATTTTCTTGCAGTTTATTTTTTCATTTAAAAAAATGTTTCTGTGTTTTGAGATAAAACCTAAGATAAAAAGAAAATTACTCAAGAAAGACTTGTTAAAAAGAAATCAGTTCTGCTCATCACTAAGAAGCACTGTCTTAAATCTTTAAGGTAAAAACATATTCCAGCTGGGTTAATACGTAAAGACATTAGTAATTCCGTTAACTGCCTGGAGGAACAAACAACCAAACCAGTTATACACAACTGGAAGACATTCAAGACTGTTGTTAGTTTTCCAAAACACAACAAGGAAGGAGTCCGGGGGTGGAAAGTTAGGGGTGGCAACCAGACAGATCTGGTTGCCATTTTTCTCAACATCAATCTGTTTAAACCTGACATGTTTGAAACTTTTGTCACTTGAGTCAAAATAGTCATGGTCAAAGTCCCACAAAAATAGGATTTATTTCTTCATGGTACTTTCCTTCTCTCTTCTTCACAACTATAACAGGATTTGGGTCACCATTTCTTTGAAAATGTTTGTTGAGTGTAGTTTTTATTAGTTAAGTAAATTAGCAAATGCTAAAACTTTATATAGATGTATGTAAAGTAGGACTGAAACAATTAAACAATATCTTCTAGTGTAGATGTTATTTACACACCATCCATCCATTCATCCCCATTTGATCCTGCAGAAGGCCTAATGCCCTGTCTTATTTGTATAGCAAATAATATTACACTGTATTTTCAGCTAACATTTTTAATTTTGTTAGCTGAAAATAACAAAATTGATACAGACCATGCTTCCGAAACAGCCGACCCAGAGTAATGATGCAGATGGAAAGTGGAGAAGGGTTTGTCTGATTGTCAGCAAGGAGGAAGATTTGTTGAAGAGTAGGTTGATTCTTGGCAGGAGGTCACCACACTCAGTCACTTTATATCAACCTCACTTTACATGCCTAATTTACCTCCATGTCTGCTTCCTCTTCTCTGTTCTTTACTGTTCCTGGCCATCCCTCTTCTCTTTTCTCTTCACTGCTTAAACTTGTTTTTTCCTTCTATTCTACTGCTTGTCCGAATTGAATGACCAGACACATCAGAATTCAGGTCAGTTTAGAAGCCTTTACTTTGATTATGTTGAATGCAACAATCAGCTTCTGCACTCACATGACTTTGCTCTCTCAACTCATCAAACACAGATATAAGTAGGGGAGAATATTTTAGCAGACAACTGTCTGCTAAAATACATCTATCAACATTTCCCCTTTACAAATATATTTTTTTTGTCCATCATGACTTTTCAACTTTGTGGAATTGAGCAGCAAGAACCTGAAATTGAAGTTTCTTCTTTCTTTTTTTTTCAGTTCAAGTTTAACCAAAAATTAAATAAAAAAATTATCACATTGTCACAAATAATCCTTAAAATGTAATGTAATTTAATAATTTATGGTGGAGTAAATGTTTAAAACAAACCATATGTGATGCAGGCTCCTTCTTAACACAAACTATTGTTCCCATTAGTTTTCCCTATTTTCCTCCAGTCAGACTATGAGAGACTTGGTAAATGTAGACAAAGACCATATTGTGATGAGTTGACACATTGTTTCTAAGTGAAGCACAAGAGGGAATGTTACAATGACACAATGAATTCCCATTTTCTCAAAGATTAAAAGGACCCAAGGAAAGGAAAGACGTTGAGATTCTAAAATGGGACACAGCATTCAGGCAATTAACACTATTCTTCTACGGCCCCTTTGAATCCTTGAAGAAAATACTGTTGAAGAAAGAATACCAATGGTAAATTTGGTGGTAGAGAGAGGTGACCTTGTTAGGTAATTAACATTTTATTCTGAGTTTAATTAGACAAACTAAATCAATTCAGCCTAGGTAAGAAAAGATGGGGTCTCTGAATGCAGGAAAGGGAGAAAAAAAATGTCTGTTTTAATTGTATGAAAGCATTAAAAATGCACCTGTTCGCCGGCAAATTGCCTCACTCATGGAAATCTGCAGGGAGATGCAGCCCCTATTCAAAATAGCATCAAGTTGTTAAGCTAGCTATTTATGTGCTTGAGTACATGGAAAGGAAAACAGAGAGGGGGGGGAATCCAAATTATGTTCCTCGTTCACAGTCCCCCTTGTTAGGGATTCTAAACAATGCTTCAGAAACTTTTTAGATTTGGTGCTTTGTGTCTCTGTTGGCTTGTCTTCACATGCCAAACTTTGTCTTAACCCCCTTTGGTGTGCAGCAAATAGACTCAACCTCCCAGCAACAATTTCCTTGAAGTTTTCATCCTCTGCTCCCCATCCCTTTCCTCCCTCTCTTTTCTTCCTTTGAATCCCTGAGCTGCTGTTTTATTTGCATCTGGTTAAAATTAAAATCCTCTTGTCAGGAAATGCTGAATGATAAGGAAGGGGAGGAGGGCTTGTATCAAGATCATCAACAATTTTAATGTTACTGGCCATTTAAGATATCTCCAAACACTTTACTGGCTTTTGTTACTTGTAAATCTTTGTTATCAGAAAGACCACAAAATGCAGTTAAACATGTTCAACTGGTGCAAAATGCAGTTCTGATTAAAGACAGAGTGATTGTACACTAAAGCTGCTACCCCCAGGACCAGACCCTGGAAAACCGAAAGATGGATGGATGGATGGATGGATGGATGGATGGATGGATGGATGGATGGATGGATGGATGGATGGATGGATGGATGGATGGATGGATGGATGGATGGATGGATGGATGGATGGAGATTATATTTCTCATAAGATATTGAGGAATGTGTGTAAAATGTAGATTTTTGAGAAATCTCAGGCATATTATTTCTCTTCTTATTGTGGTATTACGTGAATAGAAATAATTTTGGTTATTCTAACTAATCTAAAAGAAGATAGGTGTAATTTATCTTCAAACAGTGGGTTGAAAATATGTGTACAGTCATGGCCAAAAGTATTGAGAATGACACAAATATTATATTTTCACATGATTTGCTGCCCTCTGGTTTTTATGCGTGTATGTCAGATGTTGTCATCACATACAGAAATACAATTGCAATCATATTATGAGTAACAAAAGCTTTTTTTGACAGTTAGAATGAGTTAATGCAGCAAGTCAATATTTGCAGTGGTGACCCCTCTTCTTCAGGACCTCTGCAATTCTCCCAGGCATGCTCTCAATCAACTTCTGGGCCAAATCCTGACTGATAGCAGTCCATTCTTGCACAATCAATGCTTGCATTTTGTCAGAATTCCTCGGTTTTCGTTTGTCCACCCGTCTCTTGGTGATTGACCAAGAATTGGCTGAGAAGCAACCCCACACAAGTTTTCAATGGGATTAAGATGAGGGGAGTTTCCAGGCCATGGACCCAAAATCTCTATGTTTTGTTCCCTGAGCCAGTTAGATATCACCTTTGCTTTATGGCAAGGTGCTCTATCATGCTGGAAAAGCCATTGTTCATCACCAAACTGCTCTTGGACGGTTGGGAGAAGTTGCTCTTGGAGGACATTCTGGTACCATTCTTTATTCATGGCTGTGTTTTTAGGTCAGACTGTGAGAGAGCCGACTCCCTTGGCTGAGAAGCAACCCCACACATGAATGGTTTCAGGATGCTTTACAGTTGGCATGAGACAAGACTGGTGGTAGCGCTCACCTCGTCTTCTCTGAACAAGCCGTTTTCCAGATGTCCCAAACAATCGGAAAGGGGATTCATCAGAGAAAATGACTTTACCCCAGTCCTCAGCAGTCCTCTCCCTGTACCTTTTGCAGAATATCAGTCTGTCCCTGATGTTTTTCCTGGAGATAAGTGGCTTCTTTGCTGCCCTCCTTGAGGCCAGGCCTTGCTACAAGAGTCTCCGCAGATGCACCCACACCTGCCTGCTGCCATTCCTGAGCAAGCTCTGCACTGCTGGTAGCCCGATCCTGCAGCTGAAACTCTTTTAAGAGACGGTCCTGGCGCTTGCTGGTCTTTCTTGGGCACCCTGGAGCCTTTTTGGCAACAATGGAACATCTCTCCTTTAAGTTCTTGATGATGCGATAGATTGTTGACTGAGGTGCAATCTTTCTAGCTGTGATTCTCTTTCCTGTTAAGCCATTTTTGTGCAGTGCAATGATGACTGCATTTGTTTCTTCAAAGATAACCATGGTTCGAAGAAGAGAAACAATGATGACAAGGACCAGCTTCTTTTTAAAGTGTCCAGTGGTGTCATTCTTACTTAATCATGACAGATTGATCTCCATTCCTGTCCTCATCACCAGCCACACCTGTGTTAATGGAGCAATCACTGAAACAATGTTAGCTGGTTCTTTTAAGGCAGGGCTGCAATGAAGCTGAAATGTGTTTTAGGGGATAAAGTTCATTTTCTAGGCAAATATTGACTCTGCAATTAATTGCTGCTATGCTGATCACTCTTTATAAGATTCTGGAGTATATGCAAATTGCCATTATAAAAACTGAAGCAGTAGACTTTGTAAATATTAACATTTGAATCATTCTCAAAACTTTTGGCCATGACTGTATATCCTTTTATTGTGTTTATAAATGAATCTAGAATGAGAAAGGAAATCTAAATCTTGGTCAAGAAAATAAAAATTATCTGCGATTTCTCTTTTGCCAATTCAAGCAAGAAAAGCCCTATTTATATGTTTCATCTACATCCATTAACACATTAATTTACAACAAAATGTTGATTACTATATTCTGCTATTATATTGCATGTTAAATTTATTTAATTTATGTAGCACAATCAAGTAACTATGTTGCTTTCAGTTGTTAAAAAAAAAGTTACATATATCAAATATAACTTAAAAGAAATTTTACTTTACTCCTTGGGCTGAATACAGCCCACACTTTTTATATTTATGCTGTAGTATAGTAAACATAATATGGAACTGCCTAATTTTTGTTGGTCCCACATCCCTTATGGCGCCCCCATACAGTATTGAAGCACGTTCAATGTGTTTTTTTAAAGACAAATGACAGTCTGTAGTCTGAGCACACACTGCATGCATTATTTAGATTGTTGTTTTTATGAGTGGAAAGATTGTGTAAGTAGTTTTGATTAGCGTTTAAAATGTGTAATTTGAAGTTCAGAGCTTATGTTCAACGCTCTTAGTGTGAACGTTTGCTGTGTGTCATGTGTTCATCTGCTCCATTGAAGCTATGGATAAAACAGATGGTTGTCAAATGGCTTCAGTTTATTATTTTGGCTGTCCTGTAGCATAAAAACAGACCCTTGGCTGCAATCACCATAGTCCTACAAATCTGAAAAGCTGGTAACAAGTTAGACAGACCGACCAGATCATTGAAAAAACCGTAAACGTTTAGTTAAAAGTTAGCTCACTGGCAGCGACATCAGCTGCTGGAGACAGAAGACATTTTGTGTATCGTTACATAAAGAAAGAAATCCTCAAAAAGCCTCTCTGTGCAGTTCTAAAATCTAAATACAAGATTTAACAGGTGGTGCTCTTTAGTGGCTGAAAAATCCCCTCTTGACTAATGCTGCAAGAAATGAGCCTTTGCTAGATGACTAATTTACCAATAATTTTTCAATTAGTTGATTTGTCAATTATTATTTTAATCCATCTTTCCTTTCTGTGGGCCCTCCTGCGGTGCTCATCAGTGGTTCGTGTACTTTGTTAACTCACCTTTGCAAGAATTCCCTGGTCTAATTCTGAATCTACGGCGTCATATTCCTGTCAAAACCCCAGAGGAACTTATTAACCCATCACAACAATGAGTTTATTAATTGATAGAGAACATAGCTTTGATTGTGGTAACTTTCATTTCTCCACAGGCCCATAAATGCAGCAGGCCAAGTAGTAAAATGTCTCTATAGCAGTTAATATAACAACACTGACAAGGTTCTGACGTGCTGACAGGCAAAATTTGTGATGACAGTTTTCAAGAGACGATTTTATCCATTAAAATATCCATATGGATGTGGATATTTCGGACCACATCCAAAATATAAGGATGTGGTCACACAATATGCTTTTTAGTTTAGTAATGGTAATGGTAGCAGTAAAGATATGCTATCTGTTAAACCAATAAGTGTTTATCCCTAACGTGGACTCTTGTGTTTACTGTCTGTTTTACAAATGTAAAACAGACAGTATGTTGTTGTACAAACACTATCATTTCAAACCCTCACATAACGCAAACGCAATCCAAATCTGATTTTTTGTTTGTTTTTTTTTTTGCCCATATTTGACTTTGTCACAGCAGTCTGAACGGCCAAATTCTGATCTTATTACCCCCCCAAAAAATCTAATTTATGCCACTTCCATATGTGGGGCTAAATTAGAGACATATCTAACAGTTCTGAAAGTCTTCAGATTTAGCTAACCTCTAAATATCTTTGTTTTTTCACAATGACCTGGATGGTTTATTTACTTTGTTCCCAGCTTTTCAGACCGTTCATTTTATCTTATGCTTACATCTTTGATGTGAGACATGGGTCATAATTCTGCAGCAGCAGAAATTAGATGGCATAAATACAGACGTAAAACATGGCTGAAAATTACAATTCTGAAAATTATGAAAGGAGTCTGTCACTGAAGAGCATCTTATGGCAATCCTACCGCTCTTGACTCCGACCACACATCCAAACAGACCTCTGCAGAGATTATACTCAATTCTCCACAAAAGACCTCCATCAATGTCAGTGGTGCTTTCTTTTATGAGATTCCTTTGTATTGTCATTATTCTGCAGTGATCCTGTTGACTCCCATTCATCAATAATATTTAAAATCCATCCTCAGACAACTCCATTTATTATCAGTCCTGTAAACAGTGAGCTGTCTATGTTCTTCTGCACCTATGAGTTTTTTTGGGGTCACACATCTTTCACACAGATGTCTGACAGTGGTCACATTTCAGTGGTAGTATGAATGCTTGGATGCTTATGAAACAGCAAAAAATTTGAATTGAGCTTTCAGATCTTCTTAGATGATTGCTATACCTTTTTAAAACTCTTTAATAAAGGGTCTTTATCCTTCTAAAAGTTCTGTATTTGCTACGGAGCTGCATTCGTTCAAAGCAAAAAAGAAGAAAACATTAGAAGATGAAAAGTGAGCCGTCAGTATTCAGTGAAACAAGCAGCTCCTAAAATTGGTGAAGGCCGGCTGACGGTTGGATCACTGTTCATCTCCCACAGGCAAACCGCATGCGGCAGGTAGTGAGCAGGCAATCGCACAACTATAATTGGCCACAATTAATGCCCTAATAACACAGCCATCACCTCCTGGCCCTCTAGAGGAGAACTCTTTACTTCTTTTCAGAGAAAATACACACAAGTACAAAGCTATGAGAGAGTACAGTGAGAGAGGCACATGAGTGAAATAAAGAGAGACAAGGCCACTGTGAAGAAGACAGCCGGTGAACAAAACCACTTCACCTTGTGCAAGACGAGCTCCAATTGGCAGTGCTTCATCTGGCCTCTATTATACTGATTAATTAGAGTTTTACAATTTCCTTGTTTGAATTGTTAGAAAATGACAATGTAGGTCATGTGAAAAGCTCTAATTCTGCACCTTATGGCATAAAAAAATCCCAAGACCTTAATCCTTAAATACCCTGCATGCTCTCCGATAACAATGAAGACAGACTACGAGGAAACAAAGACAATAGTTTTAAAAAGTAGAAAAACATGTTGTCCTCTGCTTAAATTCTTCCATTTAACCCCAGTCCTTCTGCCACACACACACACACGCACACACACACGCACACACACACACACACGCGCGCACACACTGTCTCCAATACTCATTGCTCTTTTCTTATTTTTCAGACTTTTTTTTTTAAGTTAATGCCATCTGGCCCTCTCATCTCCCACCATAAAAAAGAAAACTAATTCATGTTCCGAGTCATCAGTATGATGAATAGTGCAGGTCCAGGTGCTACTGGTGTAAAAAAGGAAAGAGAAAGGAAAGGCGGAGGGGCGTTGTGTGTGTGTGAGCAAGAGAGACAGTGACTGATAGAAAAAGGGAAAGAGTCAGGGAAAAGAAAAATTGTGCTTGTTTTCTAATTATGACTGAAAGTCATTATAAGGTAGTCTCATTTTTAAATAAAGAGATTGGGTTTATGTACATCCCCCTACAGTGAATTTCATAAAAATCCTCCTGTGAAAAGGCCAATGGTAATTTGCAGTTTGGTTAATAAACACAAACTTGCAGAGTCTGGTATTGGCTTGCAAGATGGAAAGACGTGAATTATTCCTTAATTTCTGCAAGTTGGGCAACTTTTGTCAACAAATTATTAAAAAACAACTTTACAATTGCTCAAATTATGGCATTTAATGCAAGTTCCACATAATTCTACAGAAAATGATTTTGATGGCCAAAGTGTGTTTTAGAACTTCTACTTGTTGTTTTTACTCTTTATATCATTTTCCTGTTTTGTCCAGGGGCAAAACAGGAAACGGGAGCAGGAGCTGTGTGCAGGAGCTGGGCTGGTTTTTTGTCTCTTACCTTTTCCTCTGCAGGATGCAACCGGCAGGCGTGGCCTCCGACTGGAACCCCTCTGAGGTAATTAGGAAGGAGTATTTAGAGGAGCGGTTTCCCTGAAGCAGATGTCAGATGGTTTTCTCACACATTGTGGGAATCTGGTTTGATTAGACCTAGATACTCTCCTTTAGTCCACTCTGCAGCAGATCTTGGGGCAGTTGGGACCAGCCACCAAAGGTTCCTGTTGGCTTGCTGGCTCCCTGAGGTCAGTAATCCTCACACTCCACCACTGACCAGGGAGTTGCAACAGAAGTGCACCAAGCAGATGTGGACAGGGACTTCCACATCTGCTTGGAAGTCCCATGGACACGGGTCCCACTCACAGGTCATCTGGAGCCAGATGCATCAGTTGGGCCTCTACAGTCTGAGTCTCGTCCCATAGACTTTGTTCCAGACTTTTGGAGCGCTAAATTAGAGCATGGCTTGCTATGTGAGTAACTCATTTAGCTATGCAGGAACATCTACAGTCTATCTGGTGTATGGAGTCAGGTTGGTCATGTGGCAGTAAAACAGGCAGGGGAGTGGGATAGAAAAACACTTTCTTAGAGCATGCTAGGGGTTGCACAACTTCATCTTTTATTTAAAGCCAAGGTCAATATGATGGAAGTTGAGTTGACTTCAACTACTCACTGTGACATCATAGAAATGCACAAGGAAATGCTTCTTGACAACCTACATCACATGTGTCAAACTCAAGGCCCGGGGGCCAAATCCGGCCCACCATAGCTTTTTATGTGGCCCTCCACAGACTAGACTAAACACCAAGTGTGATTAAATATTATATTATCGATCATATCAATGCAGTTTTTATCTGTTTACTGCCAATTTATATAAATCAATCCCTACAGTTTCTTGAGAATTTAGTTGATGTATGATTATAGTCCATGATTTATACAGCAAGTAAATAAACGGTCGCATTTATTATTAGTTCCTGAAGGGACTGAAAAGATCTTCAATAATATTATGTAATTTTAAAAATTCATTGACATATTAACAGCTTGTGAACAGGTTTTATCAGAGCATTCTGCCACAACTGGCCCTTTTCTTGATTTGGCCCAAAACGAAAATGAGTTTGACACACCTGACCTACATACATTCACAGCAAACACAAACAAAAGCAGTTTAAACTGAAGTCTTGTTATGCATAATCAAAAACATTATATCGGACTTTGTCGGCAGCAGTAAACCAAAGCAGAGATCCGCTGTCATCCAAGTTTGAGTCTTTTTTTTTTTTTTACCCAACACCAGCTGATATTAATGACCAAGTACAGTCTGGTTATTGAAAGGGCTACAATTGGGCGTGTTGGAACATTATAAAATACACTTATTACAAACTGATATCTTTTGATTATGGATAAATTGAATGGACCTGCCTGCGGCAGACTGCTCTGGTGACTCCAGGCAGTGAAAATGCTGTCAACAGTGAGATGACAACAGCATGACGACCAGCTTAAGTGAGCTGGGAATGTTCATGTATGAGTGACAGAAGATTAATAATAAACACACTGTGTGCGCAGTCATTATCCACACATTACTGGATGTAACGGTCACATTATGAGCAAACAGAAACATATCTAAATCATGGCTCCATATAGACACCGCACTGATGAATGTCTGTGTGCGGCTTCAACTTTACAATGAGTTGATGACACACAGTGGAAGCTCATAGAGAACGGTACGACTACATGTTGGATGCTAAGTGACATAAAATAACTTTTCAGTCACTCAGTGGTTTGTAAGTGACATGAAGGGCATAGGTTGCCATTGTTAAAACACATGCACATGATCATTTTTCAGTGCAACCACGTAGACTCACGTTCTTTTACTGGTATGCACACTGGTGATGGATAATGAGCATACACGTTTGACTGTGTGTTTGCGTGTGTGCGTGATTGAGTCTAGTAGCTCATCAGTGTCAGGCCTGAAAAGGTTGTGGGATGAATGAGAGCAGAGAATCAAAGAGAGATTACACGTCTGACCATGTATCATTCTCGATATATTGAACGCAGCCTTTGTGGAGATGGGGGCCGCTTTTAAAAAGTGGCATTGTGCAGTGGCTGAAAGAGCGTGTGGGCTCAACTCCATGACTAATCTGTACCCTCGCATTATTTTATTCAATCTTCCCCGACTTTATGTCTTCGACATTTTGCTACACTCGGTAACTTTGAGTTGAATGGACAATTTTAAAGATTTTTAAAAGGCATTTGCTCAGGCTCGTGTGCTGAGAGAACAAAAATAGAGACTGTCTCTTTGTTTCAGTGCATAACTTATGACTAAAAGCGGGCAGGGTAAAGTCTTGAGCACATTCTATTTCAAACTCAATATTCAAAAGAGTATTTAATTTCTAAAGGGAAATATTTGATAAAACAAAAGAATTTCCTTTCTCATTCTAGTTTCTATAACCCACTTCACCCTCTGTACTCACTTAGGTAAGGCACGCACACACACACACACACACACACACACACACACACACACACACACACACACACACACACACACACACACACACACACACATGCACTCAGCTCATGGCCACTTATTCATAGAAACAATTCAGTTCTTTGTTCACATCCTGTCAGAAGAATCATGCCACACGTGATGGTCGTCACAAAACAAACTGCTGCTACTGCATAAGACAATGTGTAGCATGAGGAGATGTTTACACTGTTGTAAAAGCGTGGGAAATTATAAAAGGACATCGATTTTTTTTTTAAATGCATTTTTGGATTACATTTTAAAATGAGTCAGTTTGTTAGCAAAAGATGTGTGACCATTACAAACCCTATTCAACTGTTTTTTATTATAGGTTGTGCAGATTGTCATGTTATGCTAAAAACATCTGGGTTTTCCATCAAATTTTAGATTGATTCTTTACAACAATGAAGTTCAAACACAACTCTCAAGAAGGTGAATATTTGTTTTGGTTTTTTTCCCATAGATGTAAGAGTGTCTTATGGAGGACATTTTTGAAACAAGTAGAATAAATACTGCAGATTTGATTTGTATCTACGTACTTAGTAGTGAGTTTTGTAGCATCGCTGACATTTACATATTTTATACTATTCTTTAAACATTGCAGATAAGAATTTTATACATGCAACAAATTATTGTTGCAACTGTTATTGTTATGGCTTTTGATAAAGAGAACAGCAAAAATGATTACAGTAATGAATTTGATGATGATTGTGAGAACGTTTCTGAATTTGAAACCTACTGGATGGCGACTGGATTCTGATTTCAGTCTCTTTTCAGTAAAGCTTTATAGTAACTCCCTATAGGCTTAATTGTAATCTGATATAAATATTCATTACTAATAAAAATTGTTTATTGTCACACTTGGATCTTTAGTGTAAGTATTTTTCATCACTTATGCAACATATTTGTCCCACTGTACAGCTTAATATTTTTCACCATTTTTTTAAGGGATGTATATTTACAAGATTGGAAGGGAAGCACATCAAACAACATGTCAGGCGGTTGTAAGTTTTCCAACATTACTGACAATATTCAATTATGTCTGTAACGTCCGTAATGTCCCACTGTCTGACTGATTTTTGGAAACACTGCATGCGTGTTTACTTTAGGGAAGGAGAAGCTAATAGGTTAATACTCTTACTGAAAGTAGAATTTCAATGAAGAAGGTGAAGTGGTAAAACCAGATCATCAAGGCAGAGAACTCTCATCTGCCTCCATTAGTTCTCAGAATGCAGGTGGTGGTAAGAGGTTGAGACATTTGGTAAAATGGGACTCACCGGGCTTAAACAAAAAACTAAAGTTTACATTGTAGGGTTTACCTGAAAAGAATTAAAATTTTAAAAAGTTAGAAAAAACAAGTTCTAAAACATTTTACATAAACAAGAAATGATTTACTTCTTAAATTAATTGGTTAAATGTACTTTTATTTTACCTTAATGTAACTGCTAAAATAGTTCTATTATCTTAGTCAAGCTCCCTCATTTGCCCTCTTAACCATGTGGAGTCATACAAACACACACGAGCACACAGATGCTTCTTTTTACCTTCAAAAAGGCTGGGCAGCGCAGTCTGCATGAATAAATAGTTTAAGTGCTTATATTTCTATTCCTGCTTACTCAACTGCTAACAAGACCTGTTTCTCAGTCAATGAGCTACTTCGGCATTCATGAGGATCACTGGAAGACACTTTGCATTCAACGCCAA
This sequence comes from Poeciliopsis gracilis, assembly GCA_911649635.1. Classification (NCBI taxonomy): domain Eukaryota; kingdom Metazoa; phylum Chordata; class Actinopteri; order Cyprinodontiformes; family Poeciliidae; genus Poeciliopsis; species Poeciliopsis gracilis. Next base: position 245,506 of record CAJVRI010000002.1, on the reverse strand, counting down.
TCACAAACTGCAGGAAAAATGAAGAAAAAAACACACACATATACAGAAATCTAATTACAAGAGGCATTCTGTGATGCTTCAGCATTCCTCAGTGTTTCACCACATAAAACAGACGTAGCTTTCCCAGACTGGCCATTGAAGCATGGACACACTAAAGAACTGCAACCAGGTAAAAATGATTAACCACCAAGATACACACATCACTTTCTTTTCAAGATTGGGTAAAGAGAGCGAGCATCTTTTGAATATATGTTGAGAATATTATTTTATATTAATTGTGTAAGTATATATCCAAGTGATTGTAAACATGACACTTTGCAACATAATAATGAATGTTTTAAAAAGTGATGCATTTGGGTGATAAGCAATTCTACGATTTATAACCAAGTGCAGAAAGACAGAGGAAGTAAGTCAATTGAAAGATTTGATGGAAAAAAAAATTATAAAAACAACAGGGAGCGAGAGCAGAACAAAATGTAATCCACAACAAAAGAAGCCAACAAGGAGATTTCTACACATATTTTTTAAATAAATTGTGGCCTATTTTGATTTGTGGTTTTTCCAGGCACAGTCACAGGGAGGTTGTTTATCGCCAGCTTTCACTGGACGAGAGGCAAGGTACACCCTGGACAGGTCACCAGGTCAACACAGACACACCCATAACCACAACCATTCATACAAACTCAAGGGCAAATTGAAGTGTCCAGCTGACACACTTGTTTTGGACTGTTAGGGGAACCCGGAGGGACCTGGAGATAGCCACTCATGCACAGGGGGGACGTACAGGTTTCAGGGAGAGACCTGGCCTGGATTTAAAACCAAGACCTTTTTGCTGAAGGGCAAAAACTGTTACCAACTGTACCATGAATCACAACTTTTTATATATATAAACACTTTTAGATATAAATCACTTTGAATAAATAGTCTTGCCAAACATGAAATATTATGTTCAGTCAAGTTTGTGTTAGAATTCCTGCCCAATGCCATTATGCTTTATGCCATTCATAACATGGCATAATACATGGTTTTCCTGCTTGTAGATCCATTTCCTTTGGCCCACACAACATCAAATATTAAAGTAATCATGCACATTCTAACACAGATGCAACTTGCAACAAAGTTCATATGGGGTTCCTTACTGTAGAGCCTTAGCATAGCAGAGCATTAGCAAGCAGCACTGTGGCGTAAATTGCAACAGTGGTAGGTAATATTTCTTGAATCATGCTTTTTGAACATTGAATTTACAGATTTTTTAAGCCCTTGCAAGTATTGGTGTCCAGCAAGTGGAGCACTAACAGGTTTCAGTGAGTACCCTGAAGCTTTTCCCACTTATTAGTGGTTTGGACCATTAGCACAGCTGCAGCAAACAGTATTCAGCTTGTATAAACTGTATGGGAGATGTGAGCAGGATGTACATGAGAGTGACTGACAGCACCAAGCCCTTCCTCCTGTCTCTGATTGGTTGTTTCTGACTTGGAGTTATATATTTTTGCAGGTGGCAGCAGGACCACAGGGAGGAGGCAGAGGATCTTATCTTTATAAAATGATCTGTCTCATATTATACTGTTAAGACATAGTGACAGTAATGACAAAATGCTAAAATATATTATTATGAAAAAAATCAAGTTTTAATGAATTAGATGTAGTTTACTAAAAATATTACTCTTTCATCCCAACTCTCGACCAGTCAATGAAGTTTATTTGTATGTCACATTTCTGCAACAATGCAGTTCAAATGCTTCTGTCATAAAAACACAAAAATATGTGTGAAAGCAATAGCAAACATTAAAACACATTAAATATTTCTTTTATTGCTGTTAAAAGCAACTTTTAACAGCTGGATTTTTAGTCTTGATTTACAGCAGTGCTGTAAATCAGGACCCACTTGATTTACAGCAGTGTTGTAAATCAACTTGATTTACAGCAATGCTGTAAATCAAGTGGGTCCTGGAGGGCCAGCGCCCGGCACCCTGCATGTTTTAGTTCTCTCCCTGGTTTTACTCACCTGGATCAAATGATGGTTGGCCTAAGAAGAACACTGACATGCTGAGGAGGTTGTTACAACCACCAAGGAGAGAACTAAAACATGCAGGATGCCGGAACTCTGTTTCAGCTGTTTTGCAGTTTTCTGAAAGTTTGTTCTAGATTTGTGGGGCATAGAAGCTGAATGCTGCTTCTCCATATTTGGTTCTGGATCTGGATGCAGACCAAAACCAGAACTTGATAAGTCTAGAAGGTTGATACAACAGATCTTTAATGTATTGTGGGGCTGAACTGTTCAGTGACTTATAAACTACCAAAAGAACATTAAAGTGTGTTCTCTTAGTGGAAGGACCGTGGAACTGGGTGATGTTCTCTATCTTCGTGGTTTTAGTCAGAACTCCAGCAATAGTTGTAGTTGGAGTTCTGACTTGGCCCTGGCCGGTGGTGCGCCCGGACCGCGGAGGGGCCCAGAATCCCACCTCAGCCGGCACGCGCCGGCCCTCACTTTCACTGCGCCCCGGGGGATCAGCTGCAACTGGAGGATTGATGTTTTAGGCAGACCTGAGAAGATGTTGTTCCATGAATCAATGTGAATAAAGGTAAAACTTGTTCACCTCTATTTGCCATTACACATTCTTACAATAAGTGCTGCTAAATCTGTCAGCAGCTTGAAATCACAGTTAAAACCCTAGGAGGAGGCCGGGAGAAAACATGCTGAAAATAGCCAGTTTAAAGTGCTACATTGAAGAGTAAAACACAGATTTATTCAACAGAAGCGAAAGACCAAGGGAGAGTTTTAACACATTTACACCAGAGAGCTCTCTGAGGAGAGATGCACTAGTGGGTGGTTGCACTAGAGCTTATTTGAGTATGTAGTGTATTACTGGCGGTGTGTGCTGAAGGGTGTGCTGTGTGTGTGTGCATGCGTTTTCCCATCGGTGCGTTGATCGCTCTTATCCGTACACCCACCTTTTTCTTGGTTTTGAGACAATCTCCCAGGATGCCTATTCTACATTAAACAGTGCTTTGAAGACAATTGAGCTGAGACCCAGGCTGATCAAGGCTCCCTTATCCTTCCAAGCACATCTATTATCAAAGCCTTCGTACCATTACCGTCATTATACACTATGTATTATTATTATTATTTTGAAATGCAGCGCTGAGAGCAGGCGAGAGATGAGAGCCGCCGTAAACAAATCTATTATTGGTGATGAATTGCATAATAACACAGGCATAATGCCATTCTCTCACAAAACTGGTGAAGGTGCTGAACTGGAAAAAGTACCCCATCTGTAAAATTTGAATAAACAATGGGGGGGAGAGGGAGAGAGACAAAGATGGAGTGGTCGTTAGATGGTGTGTTTTTACTTGAAAGTTAAAGACTGCAGTTTGGGTTGTGAATGTGTCTGTGCAGCAGTCCTTCTATTAGCAACCATTACTTACATGTCAATCAAAAAATTAAAAGAAGTGCCATTTCATAACAGAAACCTTGAAAACATATAAGAGATTGTTATTTATAAAACAATATCTACAGGGCAATTTTAGATTACAGAATGTGTTTTTTTTTGTTTGTTTTTGTGGAATGCTGTCCTTTCTCATCTGTTAGATGTACCTGATGAGTTTCAAATCCATGCAGAGCTCAGTCTGTGGAGGTAAGCTCCCACACAGCAGCTGGTTGCCAGCAGATGTTGACCATCAACACCAACATGTACATGTCTTTTTGTTTGTTTTTGTTTTGTTTTGTTTCTTTCCCAGATATCCTGAAAGGAAAAAGATGAACCAACAATTTTGAATACTTTTATGAACAAAAAATGTTCAAGCTGTGTAATAAAATGAAATGAAGTTTGAACAGAAGTGATGAAAAGGTTTGATCTCTACTTACCTGACAACCTTATTTCTATCTGATATGTCCTCTGCGTGGCTGAGAGAGCTGCTTCAGGGACAGATTGCCGCATCCTCGGCACACAAAGGAGCGACATTAGAGATCCTTCCTCCCAGAAGTTATCAGACCATCACTGCTGCCAACAAACTGAGACTCAGTGAATTGTTTACATTCCTGCTGTTATCTCCATAGTCTTTCAACTGTTAATGCACAAATATACATACACATTTTGCCCCTTTTTAATAATCCTACTTAGTTGTACATTACTTTGAATCTCAGTATTTAATGATCTGAATTTCCCAATGAGGTACCATGAAAGTTATTTCTCTTTTTATTTATTTTGTTAAATTTGGTTATGTAGTTGATGACATCATTTTGTCAAACTAGTTTACCCATACAGAAGACATTCAGTATATCTACTTATAGGGCAGGATGGGAAGAAAACGTCTTCCTTCTCTTTACCAGAAAAAAATGATAGCAGCATAATCCTAGTTCCTTTAATTTCTTTCATTTCTGGGTCACAGAGGAACAAGTGAGTGAACAAATGTGTCCACGTTCCTCTCCGCACACTCAGATACTGTTTAGTTATGCTAATTGGAATATTTTTGGGTCAATTGTAAGCCTACCACAGACGGCTGCCACGCCTACCCTTAGCAGAGCCACTTACATTTTTAATATTTCATTTAATTTATATGGGCCACCACTAAGTACCCCATCTTTCTGACAATGCCAGAAAAACACCTTTACTTCTGTCTTTTTTTTTCCTCACTATGGTTAAAAGAAGATGCCTTTTAATAGCAATTTCATCGATCTTATTTCTGGCCTTCTTTACCCAAATCCCTGCTCTTATTTGTTTTAAAATCATTCCACCCTAAGAAATAATCAATACAAACAATTATGAGATCCAACTATAGCACTGCTGTGTTCTTCTCCTTTTCTCCATCTTTTGTTTCCCCTCTCCTTCCTTTCTGTGCTTGTATCCTTGTGTCTATTCTCAAACCGTCCTCTCTCCTTGGTGATTCAGCGGGTATAATATTTAATTATAGTCTATAATTTATGCAGGTTATCAAAAGTCTGAGAGCATTGTTTTATGTACATTGTGTAAATTGCTTTTTTTCCCTCCTCTTTTCGTCTGTCTTTTTGTCTCAGTCTTTGCTATTCCAACCTATTTTTTTACTCTTGGTTGGAAGACGAGTAAATTCTTTGCAGGCCTAGAAAGAGATATTGAAACCCGGGTGCAAATGTAAAATGAATAAACAGGCTGGATCTCTTCTTCAAGGGAATAAATGAGATCTGCGCAAAATAATTTAAACTTGGCCCATTTATCAAGTCCAACCAGAGAATGTGTGTGGTAGTGTCCTGTGTATGTTGTCCGTACAGTTTGCGTGTGCGTGTGTGAATGATGGCAGTATCTTTATGTAAAGAGACAAAATCACAAGATTAAGAATGATGAATAAGAAAAGTAGATGCAAGTTTTTGTATGAATTAAAATTGTCACAAACATTTACAGAGGCAAAAAATAATTATTGCCAACATTTTATGCCAATAAAAGGAAAAACAATATATGTAAATGGAAAGTGTATTTACATTCTAATCTGGTCAAACAATATACAAACAATATGACTTTAGTTGAGGAATTTAATGTTATTGCCTCTCATTACTTCAGGTGACCATACTGAAAATGCACCTCAACAATGTAAAATGCACAGCAGAAAAATGGTGCTTTCATCAAAAATTGGTTGTTAAGTACAAACTCAGGCAGTCGGTCTATGTAAGTTCACTGTTCCAGACACACATGAGAACTGGAGACTCCCCGGTAAGATTTCTACTTTGATTCTCAGTCCTCAAATCTCATCACTAATTACTGCAGTTTCATTATTTTTATCTATTCTTTTTTAATGCTCAAATGTCAGTATGAAAATCTGCAGAACAGCTTATATGTTAATATTAATTACAGAGAAAGTATTAACTGAGCCAACAAACTCTTAAGTCATTTCTATTTGGCAAAATACAGTTATCTATGACTAATGCCAAAATAAATGAGCAAATGAAAAGTTAATGCCACGAATTGGACAGAGGTAATCCAGTCCTCTGCAAATGTGAACCAACAGCATAATAAAATGACTAAGAAACAATCAAGCATTAATTAGGGGTATTAACACGTTAAATAGAGTGCTTAAAGTATTGGAAACACCAAGATGTGTGTGGGGGTGTGTGTGTGTGTGTGTGTGTGTGTGTGTGTGTGTGTGTGTGTGTGTGTGTGGGTGGGTGTGTGTCTGCGTGCGTGTGCGTGTGTGTGTGTGTGTCTGATTGCAGCTGCTGATTTCTCCTCAACTATAACTTCAGTTTCATCTAAACCATTACTGATCATTTTTGGACTTTTCCAGCGAAAATTCTGTTTAAAGCCTACAATGGTTCACAACTGTTAAATACCAGGGTAACACAATGATTAATCATTCCAAAACATTTTCTAATTTTAATGCAACATATCTTATATAATTCCTATAAGCAGAACCAAACGCATGAAGCCGCCTGGTTGTATGGGTTTGAACACCTTTTTTAGCCTCTTTTTATTGATGCAAATACAATACACAATTTATCTTGGTTTATTAAACATTTCATTTAAAGAGGACATATGCGTTTAAATCCTTTTCATATGTAAATTTTTCTACATGAGGTAGAACTTGGATGCTTTGGTCTGAATTCTCGGTTGCTGTAGCTGCGCAGACCGCTGGTTTACCTCTGATCTGAGGTTTTAGAGCAGCTAGTTTTTCTGTGTTTTTAAAAATGCTAATGAGACATTTCCCAGCCCGCCCCCTCCAGGTCGCACAGCATTCCAGTTCACCTCGTTTCAGTTTGATAGTAACGACATTAATATCTACCAGCAGAGAAACATTTTATTCCAAAGTTTATTTAAGATTTCAATAAAGGAAGACTCAGCCTTCTAACCTTCCATGTTGGAGCCAGAGTCTGACCCAGAGCAGGAGAATGAAGACAACCAGCCTGCAGAACCACACGTTCAAATGACTGCATTGCCATGGTGTTATTACAGTGTTTACAGCCCCACCATCCATACCAACTGCCTACAATATGGAACGTAGGTTATCTATACTGTACATGCATGTCAGATACCTATGAAAATACTAATGCTACCTCAATATGAAAGAAGGAGTTAACAAATGGGAGCATCAAGAATGTCACTGAATCCATTTAGGTCATGTGTTTTCCAAGACAAAAGCAGCAAAAACAAAAACAAATAATTATATCCAGAACATGTGGTTCAGTTATATCCTCAAGGAGGGAGCTAGCAGCTAGCATAGAGCGCTAACAGAAGCAAAAACCTTCATGCTACTGTCAAACTAATAGCCAGTATATTATTATAAACACATAAAATTAATGTCTAAAATAAGCTTTGCTGTCAACTTAGTGTTATTAGCAGCTCACTTGCTCTGCTGTGTACATTGTTTCAATAGAGAAGGAGCTGATCCTCAGCCAGATGAAGACTTTAGGAAAATATCACTTGATGCTGGTGGAGGTTCCTGAAGCAGTGTAAGGAATCCTGTGTGTTAATACACGGTAGAACCAAACATTTTGACTTGTTAACTTGCAACTTCGGCTTAAGTAAACATGGACTACAAAATCACTGCGAGGAAAAACAATGGTGGATTCACAAAGTCATGACCTTGTTTAGCAGTTCCACAGCAAATAAGGTGACATTACAAACAAATGTCTTATTGAATACAGAAAAATTAACAGACTGAAAAAAATGTAATCCAAAAAGAATATAAAGATAACTACACAGCACCAGGAGAGAATAAATCTAAATTATCTGCACTCCTAGTCACTCAAAGTACACAAAAAAATGTACTTAAGGGCTTAAAGAGTGGATTTTGCATGATATGTCCTCTTTAAATATGTAAAAAAGTCCAAATGAGAGAGACAAACATTGCAATTTATAATGTACTTCTTCTTAAAACACCTTTCAGAAAGCTCTGTTCAGTGAATGTGGGGTATGCAGAGTGAGTTGTAAATCCTATTCATGTCTATGTAAAGATGAAGTTGTGATGATCAGAGTTTTTTAATATGTAAAGAACAGCAGACATCTTGTTGTCAGGGTTTGTAGTTAATCTTCATCAAGAATAACTTTGGTCATATATTCCACTGGCTACATGTAGAATTATACATATTCTTATGGCCATATTCTAAGCTGTTGGTTTCATTTTGCAGCTGAATGGTGGTTTGTACATGTGCAAATTGCATGTCACAGGAGGACAAACTCTGTTAATAGAAGGTTCCATGTTCTGCAGAAGGTGCTGTTGTTTTCTCAAAACGTCTGAACCGGCCCTGCCTCCTGTCCTAATGGACACCAGGCCCTAATAGCATCGGGCTACCAAGAGGAAAGGCATGAGATATGATATTCACGTTGACATTTATCGTTTTTTTTCTTTCCAAGTCATGTTCCATGCCATGCTTCTCTCATAATCTATCCACCTGTGCTCTGACTGATTGTCTCCCTGATCCACCTGCCTTTCCTACTACTTAAGCTCCTCTCTGCCTTTGCCAGTCGAATTACAACATTCTCGTCTCATGCCTTGATCTTTTTGTCACTCAGATTTTCTGTTTTACCCCCCTCGGCTCCTGTGCTGGATTTTATCTGCCATTCTAAGAAAGGAGATTGACCCACGACCCAATTCAAGCCTCAGCTAAATCCATCCATCTCTCTCTAATCTTTGATGACCTGTGCATGTGTGGTAATGTGGCCTCGGTTTTCCTTTTTTTTGAGTTAATTTCGTGTTCTTATATTGTTTTGGATTTTCTTGTTATATGTGAATTTATTTATCCTTTTAGATTCACTTTGAGTAAATTTTTGGGTTGTTGTGTTGCATGTTTTTTTTATTGGTTGTTCTGAGGTCATGTGCCAGCTACACCCGGAGACGCCCCATTGCAGCGACACAGGTGTTCTGCATCTAATCGCGCAGCGTGCAGACCAAATAGGATAATAAGCCATGGACAGTGAGACGGGTCGAAGAAGCGGACGGACCTGGGCTGGTTACGGGCATTGGAGTCGGACAGTGGAGGCAGACCAGCGGGCTAGAGATGGAGGACTGGTCACCAAAGAGTACCACACTCATCTGGTCACCGTCGAGAAGCAGACGGCCGACTTCGGGAGCGGGAGTGGTTTGCTGCCGAAGTTCGCTGGGGACCAGAGGATCGGTTGGACCAAGCCAAAAAAAGGATCAGGAGCAGTAGAGGACCGCGCCTCCCCCTTTGGCCAGTTAAGACTCTGTTACAAACTTGTTTATTGATCTTGCTGCCAAGGACTGCCTTTGCCTTCTTTTAATTATTCACTTTTTTAAAATAAATTGTCAATTTTTATCCATTGTTTTAAGACTCTGTTCACAATCCCTGCAGTTTATTTATAAAATTGACCACTTGTTACCATACATGCTCACGGTCTACGTGTTTTGGATTCTCCCTTGGAGGATTTTTGTGTCTGCTGAGACCGAAGCAGAAATGCTTTCCTGCAAACTGGCTCCTTCTCTAAGGAAAGCTCAGGATTCCCTCACACTCCCGGGTTTCCCCATTGACGTCATGGTTACGGCTTCATGTCCAGGTTAGTGAGATCTATCTCCACTAACATAGGATCCTTTTAGATTTTTTTTTCACTTCTTTTCCTTACTGTATTTGCTGAACCTGATCCTGTGTTTCAATGTCATCATAACTTCAATTAAAAACTCTCACTGTAAATTTCCAGGTTCTCCTCATGAGGAAAAAGATGAGGATGTATGGCAGAACATTTGAACTTAAAATCACCTTCACAATGGCTTTAGAGCATTTGAAATTGCTCTAAGTAGCATTATTAGGATGTATCTGATACTTTGCTAAGGCAAAATCCCAATGAGATATCTCTAGCCACATTCTCATTACTATAAAAGTTAAATTTACCATGAAAGCTGTGTGGAGGGTCCAATTAAGAATATTTGCATTTCTATCTGAAGGATCTTTTTCTATCAAGAAATCGATAAAAAAAGCAGTTAAAAACCTTCAACTGATCCAAAACAAAGTTTTGATTAAAACAGATGATATTCTTCTGGTTTAGCTAACTTTCACTGGCTCCCATTAAATCCAGAATAACATTTCAAGATTCTCCTTCTCACACAAAAAGCCTTTTATAATCAAGCCCCATCATGCATCAGACCTGATTGTTTCCAACAGAGCGCTGACATCATTTTAAAATTAAAACTTTCTTTTTTGGTAAATCTGATCTGCTGGTTTACGTGTTGCTGCTATAGGTTCCTGGAGGACAAACTGACCACTTGTGAAGTGCCAGTTTGATGCTGTGAAGCTTACCGGAAATTGCCTGTGCCGTAAACAAACATCCCCCACCGTGAAGACAGAAGGGCCACGCCAAACCAGATGGTCGATAATGTTAATTCAATATTTGGAAGTGTGGCCAACATGTACTGAACGGCTTCATTCACTTCCTGCCTTGCCGTTGTTGAAACTAAAGGCAGACTACGACTCTAAAACGATGCAGAAAGTCGTCATCACCCACAACTTCTACCAAGTTAATGGGAGAAAGTCCAAACGGAAGATTGAAAGGAGATAAGAATAAAACGAAACTGCGTACTTCAGGTTTTTAAAATTTTTTTATCTCAGATTAATTAGCATTGGATTTATACTTATGAAACAAAAAAATCAAAAACAAGCATTATTAAACTGCCCCTTTGCTGGAAACCATTGGCAAACAAACATTATGTTTACAGCTTTTTCTAAATATAATTTATATTTTGATGTTGTATGTAACATCAAAACCAGTTGAAATGACTGTATGAAATTCTCAGGGTTCCAATGCCGTGTGGAAGAGTCTGGAATTAGATTTGTTAATTTTCCAGGCTTTGATTAGTATAGAAAACACTTCAGTTTTTCACTATAAACATTTCATAAATGCAGTCATTTTAAAATGATTTGAATGACATGCTTTATCATAAATCTGCCACTTGATTTTCCGTCAGTATTTTGTAATGTGACTTTCAGACAACACATCAATCTAATCAAAACGATCATATTGCAACTTATTGGTCTGTGGACAAATTCACCTCCAAGTTGGACCACACTGGTGACCTTAAACTGAGCTTGGTTAAAGTTTTTCTAAAAGTAATAAAAGGTACCGAAATGATCAAACAGAATCTGCATTTAGTCAGATAATCTAATTCTTATTTCTATGACATGGAGCCTAGGCAAAAATTCAAGCTGGGAGACTCGACCCAGCTTACACTCATCTCTCAATCACGACGTCCTACCGCAGCCAATCAGGTCTGGAGTAACACACCGCTTCAAGCCAATCGTCATCCAGGAATGTCTTCAAAAGCCAAGCTACCGCGGGGTCGACCTGCTCGTCAGTGCACACGACCCATCTCCCCCGCCCTCTTTTCCACCTCCGTCCTGATGGTCGTCCTCCAGGATCCTTCCCCACCCAGCTCCACCACCCGTTTTCGGTCCCGGGGGATGTCTGTCCGAGCTTGGCCGAGCTGATGTCCTGCCTGCGGTGATCCGCGACTCACAGTCTTCTGCCGGGCCCGAGTTCCAAAGAATTTGTATCATTAAATGTTCTAATTGCTATTTTCTTCTCTGTGTGAGTCTCTCCAGATTGAATTGTTGTCATTAACATTTAACTGTTTAAGATCCCAAAAAGCATCAATATGAGTTTATATCAAAACTCAGAGCCAGGTCCAGCATTGTGTTTTATGATTTATAAAATCCCACTCAAACTGTTTTATTTATTTTTTCCTCCTAAAATGTTTAATATTTAAAAATAATCTGTGAGAATTTGAGTCTGGAAAGTTAAGGAACTAAGAAATGAAATGTATTGAAATCCTGAATATTCAATGCTGCTAAAATTGAACCCTTACTAGTACTAAATATGTGCCTGAGATAAATCACACCCACTAAAATGTTAATTTAATGTTATTCATAAAATACACCACAAAGTTCTCTGTTACTACTTTTTGTACACACACATAGTGATTTACACACATTTAGACACACACCCTGCCTTCACAGTGGTGGCACCGCTTCACAAAAGAATCATTGAAGGGGTTCCTTCAGTTTAAAACTTGAAAAGTATGTCTAATTTTGGTCAGAGTTCATTAGGCAACACAAAAGTGGAAGCTTGCTGAGAACATGAGGACAGTGGCAGAGGCGAGTGCTTCATGCCAGGACCGATAAGAGCAGACAGAAACTACAAAAGCGCTTCTCTTTTAGAAAGGAAAGGATGAAGGAAAAGAGGGAGGAGAGCAACACAAGATAGAAAGAATGACACCAAACGGCAAGCAAGAATATTCATGACATCCTACATCCATGTCGGTGTTTGTTAATGTGTCCCTGTGAGTCTGCAGGATACCAACATTTAACTCCAAAATTCAGCTGCCTTAGAAAGAGAAGCATGAACAGAATGGGGGAAGGGAAAATTAAGTAGGCCTATTATACTGACAGCATTAAATTGTCATCCCATCTAAGTCAAGGCTTTGTCAAATGGAGAACTTTATGTCAAATGCAAATCCACACTCAAGCCAAATTCCATTCCCTTCATTATGAGAAAGAAATGAAAAGCTTCCTATCTGAAAACATTAAAGTATCAACAGTAAAAGTGCATGGTCTTAGAACAGCTAATATGGTTCTGGAGATGTAAGTGGGATGCAGTGTTGCTGCTTTGTTGCCCTGAGCTGTAAATGGATATTGGAGATTAGATCTTTAATCTGGAGAGAGAGCCATGCCATTTTTCTATTTCTCTCTCTTATTGATTCTGGTCGTTTTCAGCTCTGCATGAACAAAACCTCTCAGAGATGAAAAGGCCAATCTATACGGACACAAAATAGGTTAAAATTACTGAAACTGTGTATGACTTCATATGATGGTATACAAATCACTTGTGTTAAAACACATCTTACACATGGATATCTTAATTCTATTTTTATTTATTTATTTTTTTTTAATTAGTTATTTTTAAAGTATAAGCAAACAAAATTAGCACAACTTTATGTCTTGGGGTGAAAAAAAAAACATGTCTGTATGTGGGTTTAAAGTCCAAATGTATGATCTGGTATATTGGAGTCACAAAAGTTCACAATGATGCTCTAAAGTAGCATACAGGATTTATCTGTATGTCCAAAACTCAAAGGTTTTCTCTCAATCTAACGGAGACCAGAATAGCATGTTTCAAATTATTTGCATGTAAAGTAAAAGGTGATATAAAATAGAATAGCTTCTTACAATATAATAGATACATAGTTGAGAGAATGTTAAAGACTCACCAATGTTGTTTCCCTTGTAGCACTTGTGAAGCGTTTGGCTTTTCTTTATCATCTGATGGCATCTTAGAGCGTCTGTTAATCTTCTGCCAATGGCTGAAATGTGTAAACTAAAATTACAATTTGGTTTTCCAAATTTGCACCACTAATTTCCACTGCTGCTGTAGATCAGCAGGACTTTCACACCGCAGCATAAAGCCAAGCAGATAGGACCTTCAAGCTCCAGATCATTCAGACATTCCTGCATTGTTGTGGTGTGGAGCGCCGTAGATGCCAACAAAACCAAAGACACACATCCAAAGCAGTCAGGCCAGCTTACATACCGTCTCCTTAACCAAAAGGAGCTTTGAAATGTGAGCAGAATTTGGTATTGTATTGGTTTCCTGAAAGGGTTTTTACTCAAGTCAGAAATCAAACAACATATCTTTTTAGAAGACAACCTCCTCAATCACTCAGTCAGTCATCTGGCATCCTGTCAGTATTGGTGTCAATTGGGAGCCCACAAACTGCAATAGAACACTATGAGTTACTATTAAATATAGCTAATATCTAACTAGCTGGACTTCTTCACTGCTGAAATTAGATTCATTTATTTAGCTAACGCAGTCTATACCAGTCGTCAACATTGGCTTCAACCAACCTTCTCTGTTCCCATTGTAGACTTACCCAAGAACTGGTATCTAATGAAAACAAATGGCTTTTCAATGGGCAGGCAAAATTGTTTTAGACATTTATCACCAACCTCATAGATTTCTGAAATCCCATCAAGTGTGTCCCTGGCCTACACCTCACTGTGTCTCTGGCTATCGCTCTTTGTTCATCTGTCTTTTTTTGCCACTAAATTCCACTAATAGGCCAGAATCACAAACTCTGTATCTTCTTGGCATCATTTATACACACTCCTTATAGAATAGCCTACTTGACAGTTATTTACTAGTCAAACCTCTGTTGACAGAAACATACGGCGGCTCCAGTGTAGAGCAGACAGGATGAATGGGAGTTTGCTGGTTATTTCATTGGGGGGTTACACTTTCTCTAAACTTTCACAATTTCCACAGCAAATAAAAACAAATTTAATTAGATAAGATCCGACTTCAAGGATCGTTGTGAAGAAATTGGATTGCTGCCGGAGCACATTGAATAATTTAAAATAAAAACCATAAAGTCTCATAGTACAGGAAGAAAATACAACAAATGATAATACTGAGTAATAAAATTAGCAGCATAGTTTATGAACATAGGAGAAGCTTAAACGAGAAGGGAAGACAATTGCGGAAGGATGGACGAACGGATGAATGGAAGGACGGACAGACAGACTATTTTCTTCTTTACCCATTTGAGTTGTAGATTTATTGCTGTGTTTAGAATAAATATCCTATTGATAAATGTTTTTGAGTCTAGCTTTAACTTCCAGATGGATTTCCTCACATTTAACTCTCAAAAGCTTCAGTGGAGCTCGTGCTAGGTGAACAAGATCTATGACTGCAAAACGCTCTAGTCAGCATCCTTCCACCACCGTGCTTCAAAGGTGTTTTTGTAAGGCAGCTAGGTATTGTAATTTTATTTACATAGCACATTTTTAGCAACAAGGCAATTCAAAGTGATTTGCATGAATTAGAAGGAAATACAAACAAAGCGATAAACCAAAGGAAAGAGCAAACAGAAAAAAACAAAAAGTCTGATTTAGGTGTTGGTTTTCTGATTCTGTAAAGTAGATTGCGCTAAATGTTGATCAGAACATCTGAGGTAATGTTCTGGGTTTCTGAGCAGAATAAGAACAGTTTCTCTGGATCTTTTTGTTCTAACTAATAGGTTTGATTCCTGTTCTGGATTGAGTGTATAAAGTAATAAGTAGTCCACAGTTTATAAAGTATTTAAACTAGATGCTCATGTTCTGGGTTGCTAGATAAAAATTTATGTTTAGCCATAAGGCTTTAGCTTGTATGTTGGGGTCAGGTTGGGGATCCAGAGGGGTTGTGCTGATGTACCAAAACTTCCCATTGTGTGTTATGACAAAATGTATTGGAGACATTGTTACAAACATATTCTGATTATGAAATGTTCCAAACGTAAGATGCCCTGGCATTATTTAGTTATACTGTCATGAATAATAACATTTAAAATGGAAAATGACTGTTGGTGATTCTGAAATAAATTTCCTGAGGGTTTTACAGGTTGTTTAAGTATTGTGGTTTGGTCTGGGTGGGATTTTGTGCGGATGTCCCAGCTCTCTAAAATGTGAACAGAGGTGGAAGAAAAGAAACACTCTTTACTGTCCCACAGTGGGGAAATTCAGGTGTGGCATCTGCAAAGCGATGGGTAATTAAGGTTCACACAAAGATACAAGCACAAAAAACATGTTTAAAAAACACAAATGAGAATGACTCATTTGTGTTTTTACTGTAATTTTCCCCTTACAGTAAGGGGAAAATTACAGAATAAAAACTGCAGTTATTAAAAATAGCATACTCCAATCCAAACTAACGTCCAAGGAATGAATTTGCAACTTTTAAAAAAAATCACAAAATGTGCATTAAAAAGACAAAAATAAAAATTGTCTAACAGAGATGTGAAAATACCACCAGACATGTTTGAAAAAGCATACAATTTTAAGAGAAGAGAATTCTCCACACTGTTGTGCAGCCACAGACTATCTCCAAACTACAACACGCTGATGGATTCTATAGCACAGACAGAGCAACAGAGTAATTGAACATTTTAAAGCCAATAAGCGCACATCGTGGCTTGGGAGACGACATCAACAAGAGAATTACTGGTAGGACTGTTTATATGGTCTGAGACATTCATGTGTGTTGGAAAACGTTTCAATTTCTCATTGGGTGAATTTGAGAACTTTGATTGTTTATAGAACTATATTATGACTCAATGCCACACATTGAGGCTGCCAGTGGCCGCAATTCTTTATGACACATCGTGCTGACGAAGTGCAGCTTGTAGTGGTAACAAAAAAAAATAAATTATTATTATTTACTTCAGGTTGAAAGACAGCAGCAAGGCCCAGACTTCCCGCTACACCTCAACTGGCTGAGGAGCAATTATTGATGACGTTTTTTGGTTTTCTATTTGCAATAAATTTGCAAAACCCCCAAGAAAATTTACATATAGTCATGGAGTATTTGTGTTTAGAATTTTAAGGGAAGAGATTTTTTTTATACAACTGGCTGCAGTTTAGCAAAATGTGGAAAAAATGAATCGCTGTGAATACTTTCTGGAACCTGCAACTTTTCAATCATTCTAATTTATTGAGACTCACCTGTATGCTTGCACAGACTTTCTTTCTGCGTTGTCTCTCCTCCTTTCCACTGACTCGGTGAGGGTTCTCAGCGACTGAAGCAGGAGTGGTGAACAGTTAATAGAGGCACTGCAATAACAATAAAATGTCATCAATCTGTAGACGCCTCCTGCCTCTGTCACACCGAGTTTGTACAGAGTAATGACATTAGACCCAGAGTAGCAGGCACACTGCTCTCTTAAAGGCACTACACCACTGAAACAAACAAATATTACATCCAGAGAGAAATGTGGGGGGTTGGAATAAATGGAGGGAGCACTGGGAGGATAGAGGAAGGAGGGAACAAAGCCAAAGAGAGCATAAAAATTGCAGTAGCCATGTTGAATTTTGATCATCATAGTACTTTTGACACCACATACAGATCACTGAATTAGTTTTCTGTTCAAACATTTCTTTGCGGGTCTCCAAACCACTAGATCAGGAGCTCCTCTGTTCATAGTCAGTTTTCTGTCAAGATGACTCCTCGAAATAAAACATGCATTTTATGCCATTTTTTGTTTTGTATGTCTCTGCGACGCTCCTTAAAAGGTTCAGGCAAAAGACTTCTGATCATGTCAATCATGCCTCAAAATGCTGATATGGTCATCTTGCAAACAAATTTCATTGCTTTAAAATAAGATTTCAAATGTTTATACTTATTAATTATTACTACTTCCTAATGTAAACAACTTGAGCTTGTTACTAATTGTAAATCCCTTGGCTTTGTACAGGATAAAGAGCTCTTTCAGCAGCAAAGCGTCCCAGTTTTAATGGAAAAGGAATGTCCAGCTGAGGACACAGTCACAACCATTCAGCTCCACAGTTCAAGTTCTCTCTGGGTTGTAGCTCACCATCTTGTTTTTCATCCATGGAAGGCAACTCTGCTTGGGTTTTCCTGCTCCAATTTTTCAACAGAACCTTAAAGGTCTGGTGTAATAAACAATAAAGTATAAAAATAAATAAATAATTAAAAAATCTACACAAGTAGATTTACCTCCGCGGCAGACGCTCTGCTGAACTCCTGAGACCGACTCATCGAACCCCTGGGGTTCAATCGATCCCAGGTTAAGAACCACTGAACTAGACAGTACAGGGTAACTTAAGTCTCACTTTCAGTTAGAAACATTTATTCTTCCCAGCTGAGTGAACAATCTGAACAGCATTGCATGACATGATTTTATGTTGGGTATATATGTGGTTTTCCTGCTGGAAAAAGGAATAATTTTTTGACTGATCCTGCCGTCTAATGTAGTTTTTAAATTTGCAAAGCTGCCATGCATTAGCACTTCCACATCCAGGAAGACAATGTAGGAGTTTAACTTTCCTCTGACATCATGTCTTCCAATGGCAGTGGTATGAAAGTCTGACATGCATTAGCATTCCCCAGTTACATAAACATTAAATTAGAAAACCTACAATGTTTCATGAATTCATACATCTGTATACAAACTAGAGAAAAGATTGGACCTTAAGTGGCTCATTAGTCAAACACTTTATAAGTGTGTTATAATTGTTGGCTTAAGTAGATGCTGGTGCAGGCAACAGTCAGAAACACTCAGGATCAGAAAGGTTAAGAGTTTTATTTTAGAACAGTGGATTTCTGAAATGGGTGGTTTAGAAAAGAAGATTTTCAGGTGACAATGAAGAGAAGTTCTTAGCGTAGACGGTGATGACATAGACCTGTAGAGGTGCAGGTGAGTCCTCTGAGGCTGAGGTTGGCAGAGTGGGGTGAGCGTTTCTTTTTGTTTATTTCCATGAAGGATGCTGATGAAGAGTGGACAGGCAGGTGGCGCTCGACATGGGAGCCAGGGGAGTGTTTGTGGCAGGAGCAGCAGGGAGACCTGGGGAGAATCTGGAGACTTGGAGGAGCATGAACCCAGGAGGAGATCATCAATACAGGACCTGACTGCAAGAGTCTCTTGCATATGTAGAATCCAGGTATTTGTGGTCCCTAATACCTGCTAATACCCCAAACTGGATCTAGTACCAATCCTACCATGGATTGGTAACTGTGTAGACTGTGCCTCTCAACCAATGATCGCAGAACAGCACAAAAAAACAAAAACAAAAAAAAAACAGTTACTGTATTTTCCAGACTATAAGTCACAGTTTTGTTTTTTTTTTGTATTTTGGCCAGAGGTGCGACTTATACTCTGGAGCAACTTATGTGTGGAAATTAACACATCATTATACTTATATCACATGCTATTTTCACACTAAACCGCAAGAGGGCGCTCTAGGCCTGTTATTCTACCTTCGGAGTTAGCAGAGTTGTTTTCAAGTGACACCAAGGACAATGATTTCAGCTTTAGTGATTTGGAGACATGGATGGTTTGGTAAACTTGTTAGCATGTTATTTATGCTATAGTTATCTGAATAACTCTTAAGATGTTATGCTGACATACCAGGCACGTTCTCAGCTTGTTATGCGTCATGTGACGTTAGCATACCGTACAATTATTCAGCCTGTTGTTGCCACTATTCTATATTTATTGTTTTTCAAGATGACGTGTTTGTTGTTGGTGTTGGATTTTATCAAATAAATTTCCCTTAAAAATGTGACTTATACTCCGGTGTGACTTATAGTCCGGAAAATAAGGTACATAAGCTTTCTGGGGCAATGCATTATGTAGCACAAGAGCATGTTCCCCAAATGAACTGTTGTACCACAAATCAAAACCAGGAACACACCAGTTACGGGACCAACTCTTTCCCCCTGAGCCACTGTTGTCTCTATGTGCTTTAATGTTTCGTTTGGCCTGAACATGACCCAGGGTCACAACTGATGTGTTGCGGTGTACTTCAGACAGGCATTCAGTCTGCTGTACACACAATTTACATACTTAATCTTGCATATTCTGCTTTTATCCTAATGTAAGTGCGGAAAGCTCTCACTATTCTAGCCCCTTATAGCTTTTTTTGTACGTGACACATTTCTTCTAATGTGTCGAATCCCGAAGCCTTCACTGAGCTTTAAAGGAAATGAAAGTGACAAACAGATTCAAAACAAATAGAAAGTGACTGTCAAAAGACTGTGTTACTGTCAAGGTACCAAACTTCTACAATGAGCTTCTATCTTTTATAAACTAATTAGTCAATAACCAATCAAAAGGCACCACGTAATAAGCTTAACCACATTACAATTACAGATGCTTATCTTTTTCAAATAGAAGAGTAAAAAAAATTAACTCACGTAAACACAAAATAACATTTTGTATTAAGTTCCAAAAAATATATATATGGCTCCTACACCTAACAAAGTCATATATGTTGATTTTGCTGTGCTCTCAACTCTCCTGGTAGATATTTTTGCCTGATAAGATCGATCATGATTTTGAACATGAACCCAATTTCAATGGTAATATGTATTTGACTGTTCTATCTCCACTTATAGTTCTAAAGTTTTTTCTTTAAATAAATTACAAATTCAATGAAAGCATTTCCTTTAGCTCCATTTGTTTCCAGTTTCATTAAGAGGCTCTCCTTACATCAGTATAAAAAATATTATGATTTCCAATTCTTTTCTGGATTCTGGTTTTATTATTTCAGATTCCAGGCATAAAACTATAGATTTATTGCATTACAAATAAAATTGTGCTGTTTTTTTGTTTTTGGTGATTATGAAGTCTTGTTTAACTTAAGTGAAAGTACTACAAGCAATTTCATAAGTCTTAAATCTTAACTGACCTACAGGATTGAAATTTAAAATCAGAAGGTCGATTTATCAAGCAGCAGTTCTGAGGTTTGCTTGAACGTCCATCACAATTCATATGGCAAATGATTTGTATGGCTTCCAGCATTTGCACTTACATAACAAAACTTATTACATACCAATGTCTAGAGACATGAGAGTTAGGAGGGGAGGCATGCTATTCCCACTGAAGCACAAATTTAATGTCAATTCCTCACAATTTCCATCTGATTCCAGAGAAACTTGCAGCTGAACGTCTGAACTGCAAGATGAACTGATACACAGACTGAGTGTATCAGACAAACACCTGAATCTAAAATATATCTGCTGTATAGTTTATAAATTTGTTGTATGTCTTCCATATGCTGGCGTTAGCACAGCAATTATACTGAACTACAAGCACCTTTATTTACATCACTTCTGGAGATGGACTGATTCGATATTAACATCTGTGTCCGTACTGACATTGAAAAAATTTCTAGATCAAGTATTGGTGACAACATGCCCAATTCATGAAGCCTGATCGATTCAGTCTAATTCTATGCTGTGCACTCTAAGCAATATCTCGCTTTATTATTTATTTCACATTATATTTAGAATTACTAAATGCTCTTTTTGAACCATTTGAAGGAATGGCTGTTGCAGTTTATTTTTATTGTTTAACTAGGATAGTCAACCTATTGTTTTTTGTCAGATTTAGCTTATTTATCACTTCTTTTACATTTGCTGTTATACTGCTTATTGCACTGACTAAACAAATGAAAGTTGTTTTGTTTTTACATCTTTGACCAAACTTGTAAAGCTATTAGTGTATTTAAGTCATATCAGCTGTTTTTCTGTATTAGATCAGTGCCAGTTGATGCTAAATCTTAGATATCAGTATTGGTATCGGAAGTAAATAAAGTCAGTCGGTGCTTCCCTAACCATCTGTACATTTGACCTCAGTATACTTTTGTGTGCATGTCTTTGCCCTGGTTTGTCTGTGCATGGGAGCCTTGCACAGACAAAGCGTGCGTTGACTAGCATCCATCTGCATGCCTGCTGGTAATGCATCAACTAAGAGTCTCCGTCAGTGTCACACACACATGGGAAGGGAGCTGGACGAGGACCGAGTGTGATAGGGGAAACAAAAGAGTGTGTGTGTGTGTGTGTGTGTTGTGTGTGTGTGCGTGTGCGTGTGTGTGGGGGTGTGCGTGTGGGGGTGTGTGTGCGTGTGCGTGTGTGTGTGTGTGTGCGTGTGTGTGTGTGTGTGTGGGGGGGGGGGGGGGGCTGTGTGTGTGTGTGTTATGAACAGAGAGAAAAGGGAAGCAGAAGGAAGGAAAGAGAAAAGGGAGGGTCTGGCCAGGCAGCTTTAACCCTGCGTCGTCTGAGGCCAAAACGTGCCATTGATCCTGTTTCTAATTCACCCCTGCTGGCACTGCTTATGCCAGCCAGTACCAGTTACCACACAATCTGCTCAGGGGACTGCCCAGCTCTGCTCGGCCCTGCACCCACATATACCATTATTCATATTATGGTGATTAGGAGCCAAACCAGATAATGTAACTTCACATCCATAACATGCAGTCACTGGTGGAAGATGTCACAAATTCCATTTTTGTTCAAAAGCTTGAAAAACAACTAAAGCAGGACTGGACCTTGAAATGTCAGGAGCGAAACATACCAGTAAACCCACTAACCCAGTGGTTGAGAAGTAAGAAATGGAAAATGTCTGAGCCCAGAGCTCACTGGGATGCTGTGGGCTGACTCACAATGATGCTGCGCACCAGAAAACCCTGAAACATCTCACATCCGAAATGGAGAAGTAGAGAAAAACATTTCTGTTCCCAGGACCAGAACTAAACTGTCAAAGAGAGCCTCAACACAGTAGTTTTCACCAGTAGAGAATTACAGCTTTTGCCATGATTAAAAGTCTGCCTCTAAACCTGCAGAAAGAGAAAAAAGAAAACAGAAAAACCACAATAACAAACAACATCTGCATATGCAATAATAACCGTTGTAACATCATTGGAAAGTACACAGTTAATACAAGATGTATTTTGTGGCAACTGCAGTCCAACTGAGACAATCAGTCAAACATGTGAATCTAACAGAACTAAAGCAGAGACAACGTTCTCTTCTCTCAGCTCCAGAGAGAATATGAGATGTGTACTCCAAGTAATTATTGAAAACTGAAGTTTAATACATTTTTTCCTGTAAAGATGTGACCCAAAAGTAATTATGTTCATCTGCACCATTTCCAGCATATCGCAGAATCAGTATCCCTTTATTGCCATTGTGCAAGAAAACGCAACAAATATTTGTGCCTCAGGTCAAAGGGAATCACATGTCTGACTTTTTTCACCATCCCAAGCAATCCACACACCTGCAGACATGATCCTCTTTCTCCACTCAGGGTGGCTGGTGGGCATGTTGGTTACCTTGGAAACACTTTATTCCACATAATTATTACTGTAATATTATTGTAACGCCCCCCCCCCTCCAAATATAATGGAAATTGACCACAAATTAGAATCACAGACTGCCAGCCTTCTTTGGAGCCTTTCTACTCACTGCTGCCACCTACTGGGAAGCAGAAACATGCAGGGCATCACAATGAGTCTGTTCGCTTCTCCTCTCCCTTCACTGCAGTGAGTTTGTTCGGTGGGGGTTCAGCTGTTGGGAGCTGGTGGGAGAGGAGAGTCATTTGTCTCATGTTTTCTGCTTTGTTTTCTCAGTTTTGATAAACTTCCACAGTGAAAGCTAACCCCAGATGACAATAACAATAATCTAAAAAAACATTAACGACATAATGGAAATATAGCATCATGCTGGATCTGTTTAAATATTTACAAAGGCCTTTTCCCATGGTCCATTGGTAAGTAATCAAAAAACAATTAAAAATTCCTCCCGGTTGAAAGTCACTTTTTTGTTTGTTTTTAAAACCAAATTATTCAGAGCCTTATAAAGAAGTGATCTGGGCTTGAGTTGTAATTGGAAAGTGAGTGCCCTACTTTTCTCCCCCCATCTGCACCCCCCCTCCCCTTTGTGAGAACTGGGAAGGAGCAACCAAAAAAATGAAAAAACGAGGGCAAAGCAAATAAACAAACAAAAACACAGATTAAAGTAGCACTTTGAATATACACTCACAGCCAACAAAAATGCAGCCGTTGCTTGGCTGTGTATTAATTACAGCCTTTGTTTAGTAGTCATTCTCCATAAAAATGTTCCATTTCTGGCCTCTCGAAGCTGCAGCCTGCAGGTTTTATTTTTTGTTTTGTTTTTACCGCAGACTTTTCACTTTTATTAACAGACAATTGTGGCACTTTCAATCACTCCGTTTCTCCTTTTTCTTTTTGCATCTGAAACTTGAAACTATTCATCATTTTCAAACCCTTAAAACAGTTACCTGCCTGTACACTAGCTGCTGTTTTTAATTCGGCTTCCTTCTATGAAGTTTCCTCTGATAACAGACGGGTGTGCGGCGGAGGTCTTCACCACACTGCCAATTACTGCTAAGCTGCAACCGCCTTAAATCAGCTTCCATTTCAAAACATAACTTCAACCGCAGCGGTCAGATTACTGAAAGGCAGCAGGTTTAAAAGCCCAGCCGTAACAGAAATTCGGGTCTCATATCTGGTGTCAAACCCGCTCACCTCTTCTGTTTTAAAATGAGATGCCACAGCATTTTCCTACCTGCAGTTCCGACTTGGGCGTGCGCAAAGTTTCGAGCCGTTGAAATGACCTCAGCACTCTGATTGTAGCTCTGCAGAAAGTTTTGGCAATAAAACCTTTTAATCATCAATTGTTGTTTCTGCTGAAATTCCAATCCAGTTTTCAAAGAACAAGTACCATCTCTCTCTCTCTTTCACACACACACATGCATAAACACAATTATACACATTTCCAGACTTTCTAAATAAAGAAGAACTGTCTTCCACACAGTTCCTGAACAACTTTAAATGACACCATCTCACAACTTCATTTCAAACGTGAAGATGTGGCTGCTTCAGGAGGCAGAACCTTTGAAAAGTTGATAGCACCTCATGTTGGCAGTTTACGGCCAGGGCTTTCTGCTCACTGAGCAACGCAAATCACAGGTGGGTTTCCTCATTAGGCACTATTGACAGGCCACATAAAACAGAATCTATCGCTCCTCCAAAAAGCCTCAGCAGCCACCAGCTTGCAGCGCCTTTTGGTCTTCCCTGCTTTCTGCCCCTCTCCGTCTCATCGTCTCGTCTCTGCCATGCATATTTCAGATCAGGGATGGATGTCAGGCGGTGCGTGAGAATTATTAATCTCAGGTTCTGTACTTGTGGTGAGCTGTTTAAGGATTCATACTAACAAAGGGCAGTGGAGTCATGCAACAGAGCTGACAGGGTCTGTCTCTACCTTGTCTGCTGCCTGGAGCGGCCACACACAGAAGTACCTTTTTTTTCTGTTGCTCCCCCCATCACACCGCCTCACCCTGCTTGCTTCACTCTCCACCTGACCTTTGGAGCCACTTAGGTTCACAAAACACCTCCAAACAGTTCCTCTCTAATGGCCTGCTGCTCAAACAATCGGTAGAACGACCTGAGAAAGATGATTGATCTCTGACAAGCGGCTCGATGCATTCCTATGAGTCATTAGATTGGCCTGGACGGAGAGAGAGACATGGAGATATAGAAAGAGAGGGAGACCTATCGGAGTATCGGTGGAGCTGTGTGTACAGCCAGACCAGGCATTTATCTAATGTCAAGACTTGCAGACAACCTTTAGACTGAGTTTGATGTTGGAGGAGCTTCGGAATGACAACAGCCTTCGTGCTCACATCAGGCGTGCGCGCAAGGGCTCAGGGTAACATGCACACACACATTCCTCACTCTGAAGTCACTCACATATAAGTGTGCAGATAAAATTAATCTATAGCAAGAGAGGGGACAAGACACAGGCTCCCACACAGGCACAAAGGCAGCAGCAGAGTGCGGTGAAGCAGTATCAGTGGAGCAGCGCGACAGTGTGAAAAAGAGAAATGTCTTCTTTAAAGATCCTCTTGTTGTGTTGTCGCACTGGGAGATAAGGACGGATTAGGCTGAGAGAGGCTCTGAGCTGAGACACGCAAACATGCTGTTGAACATGGAAGTGAAGCAGCAGAAACTCACTCCCAACTAAATCAAGACACACACACACACACACACAGACAGAAAGAACAGGATGGAAGTAGCCTTTTAGATATGTTACACCAAGAGTGCTGACACATAATAACGTAAAGTGTGCTGAACAGAGAGCAGTGAGCAGGATCATTTAGAATAAGATATAAAGCAGGATGTGTGCCACATTCAGTGGTCTGTTAAACTGCAAAGAAATCATATTAAAAGAGGGAAAGTCACTTCATATTTTGACAAATTTTGAAAGCAATTTTGAAAACTGACCTCCTTAAAAAAGACATAATTATCCCAGTTACTGTACATGTCTAATTAAAGCTGAACAGTTTTTTTTTCTTTTTCTTTCTTCTTTTTTGCAAGATTATGCTATACATGCTGGTAAAATGTCAGGTTTTTGGAATTTGAAAAAGTATGAATTTCAGTCTTTTATAAACTTTTGCCACTTGAATGTATCTTTTATCGTAGTCAAGTCAACTGAAAAACCAACGTTATTTTAAAGAAAAATAAAAGTTGGTGGAAAAAATAAGCTTGTAGTAAAAACATGGCTAAAGTAACTTTTGGCTTAATTTCTGAAAGTCACAGGACTTTCTATTAAAGTTGAAACCAGAAGTTTACATACACTCTATAGTCATCTCATCACTTTCCTGAAATGAAGTAATTTTTTGCCAAAAGGTGATTTTGGCAAAAAGAAAGAAATCACTTTAGGAAGGTGACAACATGAAAATTGATTTTGTTTTAGGGTGTGAATTACAAAAGATATTTCTATTTGCTAAATACCAAAATAATGAGACAAAGAATATATAAAAAGAAAAATATAATCTGTCAGACATTTAGATGCAGAATTATAAAATCTGAAGCTCAGACATGTTTAGTGAACATGCTGCTTTATTATGACATTGGATGTAATTTCAGATTTGTGAATAATTTTTATCCAGGTTAACTTAAAATGTGAGCTCTCATTGGTACAGGTTAGTTTTCTAACTCATCCATCTCCCCCTCACACAGAACCAAACACAATGAAAAAGCAGTTCACAGGTAGTCAACACGCCCTCATAACAAGTAAATAACATATCAATAAACTGTAAATATAGAAACATTTCTACTTACTGGTCAACAACACGCTCTTCCTGATGACTGGTCCTGTTCAGATCGATCTTCCTCTTAAAGAAATCACTTTTTCTCAATCAACAGACCAGCTGCTGAGTTGTTTGGAACCTTAATTATGAGAATATTATATCGTTATTCCCTTATCATAAACATACGTGGAATGTTTCCTTGATTCTTTCATGTATGTGTGAGAAATCCTTTATTCTCCCATGACAACCATTCAGCTGCAGAACGCCTGGTTGGACCTATAGGCAAAGCTGTGAGGCACAGCTCCTGCTTGGAGCGTCTGAATTACAGAATTACTGCCCTTCTACCCCATTCTGCTCCTTCAAACTATCCAGCAGCAATTAGCAAACATCTGGTGGATCTGCTGAGTTCATTACAGGAGCTACTTCTCTGTGCAAGTAGCTGGTTAAAAATTTGTTAAAGGATTATTAAAGGATCTTGAGATTCATTTCTGAAATCCAAGCATCAAAAAGAGCAATAGTTTCTTAAAGAGACAGTCGCCCACTTTCAAGGTGTAAAGTTATAAAGTCAAATAAATAACTGTAGTTAACATAGTTACTTGATTATGCTACAAAAGGATGCTATGTGACTAGAAACACATAATAAAGCTCCTTTATATGTAAACCAGCGAGGAGGGTTAAAAAATGTGGGACTAAATCCAAAAAAGTTGTTTCTTTTTATTCTTTAGTTCTCACTTTGCTAACAAATGTTGATGTGTTCCTGAGTGACGTGGGATTTTACTCTTGTAGTTGACTATCTTTTCTCGCATCATGTAATTACAAGAATGCTCACAATTGGGTGGCAGATCTGTAGAAATACACCCGGCTACACCTACAACCAGAACAATGAACAACAGTTACTCAGCATCCAGCAGCATCAGCAACACTTAATTAGGACAACTGTTTTCAGATTGTCGTTCCCTTTGCAACCTGACAGGTGACAGTGTGTAGGTGTTGTAGCACTGGCTGGTCATGAGAGTTCGCATGTGACCAAAAGAAATCTTTCACAAGAGATCAAGGTTCAGACTAGGATACACATCACATTTCCCAAAAGTTTGTGATCAGGTTTATTGAAAGACATTTGTCTCTGAAGGTCAGGATCTAATAAATAATAAAAGTGCTACTGAAATTCCTTTCAGTCTGATACTGCAAAAGTATCAGAATCTCTTTAACATTTTCACATTTTTCACTTATATTTAAATGCATTTCAATGGATTTTTTTCAAACCAACATGAGGGAGTGCAAAATTGTGAAGTGAGGGGAAGATGATACATGTTTTTTTAATTGTATTTATTTACTAATAAAGATCTGCCCACCTGAGCAGCAGCTGTAGAACCACCAGCCTTTAATTATTTTGATGTTTGTCTCTGACAACTTTGCATATTAAAAGTCTGAGTTAGCCCATTCTACTTTGAATAATAGCTCAAGCTCAGTCAGGTTTGATGAAGACCTTTGTAAATGCCTGTATTTGTGTCTTTCTTGCTACAGGTTCTGGATTTGATTTACCTCTGGACTTTGACTGGACCATTCTGACCCATGAACATACTTTCAACAGGCTTCATTATCCAGGCTGAAGAAAAGCATCTCTACTGCATGATGCTGCCACCTCCAAATGTTTCACCACACCGTGTTCTGGATGGTTGGTTGTTTGTTCTCCACCATGAATAGAGGCACTGAAAACCATTCCTCATATTCCATTTATGTCATACTTTTATATCTATCACATAAAAATTTAATTAACACCATAAAAGTTATTGTTTGTAGAAAAATTACATTCAAAGAAGCGTAAGTGAAATAAATACTTTTAAATAAATGAGACACTGTTTAAAAAAAAAAACAAAATAAGCGTCAGTGCCTTAAGCTTTGGTCACATACACACCTGAACCCAGGCACACACAGACACAAACTTTCCCCCGGACCCCCACCCGACTACCCTCCTTGCCACCCATTTCACTTCCATCTATTTTCATCCAAAAGAACCCCGATGCAGTCCAGCGCCAAGGCAGCACAGATGCAAACTCCCCCCTGACCGGGCGACTGCCAAGGCGTCGCTTCCGAAGCCTTTCCACCAGCTGGAGACTCTGATGAGGCCAACACATCCATTTCCCTGGTAACCGAAGGGCCCAGACACACAGAGGGAGGCTCTTGCATACAAACACGTATATATACACACCCATGTGAATATATGTGCATGGAAGCCACAGACATGCAATGTCCCTTCATTGCTTACCACCCTTTTTCACCCCCCACCCCCCTTCTGCTGATTTTCCTGTTTGCTGCCAGCTCTATTATCACAGGATGCTTTGCAGAGCCACAATTGAACAGCTAGATGCATTTAGATCTATTAAAGAGACATATGTAATTAAAAGCCCATATGCATATGTTTATCACCTCTGCTTCTGTTAAAAACAAGGGGCTGTTAGGAACCTGAACATGACAGACGATATTTAGGGCGTGTGATATTCCTTAAAGCGCAATAACACACAGATGAACAGGAAATTATTTTCCACCCCATTGCACCCTGACCTCTGTGCCACCCTGACGACTTAGGCTATTCTTTTCTGCAAACAAAATGTTTATAGATGAAATATCAAGTCTTTGTTGTACTGACTGTAGCCCTTATGTGTGACAGGCTCAGAACGAAGGAACAGAGCGCCATAGAAGGACAAAAAATGGTATGAGGAAGAGGAAGCAGAGGAGGAATGTGGCAGCTGGAATGGGATCAGTAGCTCAGCTTTAACCTTCGGGCCCTTTGACTTGGAAGAGGAGAGAGTGCCTCTTAGCCTCTTTTTACACACAAAGGGGCCAAATGGGTGTCTGAGGCATCCACCACCACCCTCACTGGTGCTTCCATGTGGTGAATCCACTTTGTGTCTTGGAGACAAGAAAGGTTCAGCAATGTATATGTCAACAGAGCCCTGCGAAAACCTTTTGATGTCCCTCTTCTTTCTGAGGGGACCGCAGAAAGGCCCAGAGACTTTTGAATGTGGTGCCAAAAACAACAAGTGAGGAGACATGAGGAGGTGGATCAGCAGAGAAATCAAACAAGACTGAAAAATAATATATCAAAGTAGGTGCATGGCATAGCTGGGGCTATTCAGTGCCTCTGAATAAACGGAACTGGGCGGAAGTCACCAAAATATCACACTTACATTACTTTGGATTAACTCCCTAACCCCCTGACCCGACTGTCCACACACAGGAAACGTAAACTGAACTTCACATTTAGGAGCTACAGTTTCTCCTCAACAGCGATTTCACGAGGCAGCAGCAGCACATAGCAGCAGCACAAAGCAGCAGCACATAGCAGCAGCACAAAGCAGCAGCACAAAGCAGCAGCACATAGCAGCAGCACAAAGCAGCAGCAGCAGCACAAAGCAGCAGCAGCACAAAGCAGCAGCAGCACATAGCAGCAGCAGCACAAAGCAGCAGCAGCCGGCTTAGCCAAAATAAATAATCAGGACAATAAGATCTATGAAATCTTACTCTCACAGTTCTTACTGTGATAATCATAAAATGTTGCACATATTGAATATATTTCACAAAATATTGTTTTATGTCAGTGCTACATATCCTGATAGTGTTAAAAACACTTTTTAAAAATAGTTATGACACTCACTCCACCAGAAACTGGGATGTATTTCAGGGCCTCCCATCATATTAATTCTCCTGGCATGTTCTGATCATGTTTTCTTGGTATGTTGCCATCTCCAAAGTAAGTAATGTTACATAATTGTTGCTATTAAAGTTTCTTACAATTTAACGAACCATGACATCTACACTTTATTCTCTTTGATGATTGTTATGGATATCACAACAATATCCATAACAATCATGGCCCCTTTATTCATTGCAAATGGGGCCATTAGTTTGGTTTTTGTTGTTTATTTAAGGTTTAAAAGTGACAGAGGCTGCATTGTGCCACATCATAGGGAAAATAAAGCTGATAAACAGGAAAAAAAAAACAACTTTAAGCCATTTATATTCTGCTTTTTACCTCTCTCTGTGTCAGCTTTACTCCAGAGTTAATTTTTTTGGTCCACGTTAGAGTTTGATTGCGCATCCACACTTTTCTAAACGAACTAAATCATGTAAATGGCCAACTTTGTAACTGTCTTTATGTGGCTCTGAAAGTTCAGGTCAGAGTCCATCACCTTATCTCTAGTTTCCAGCTGCTTCACTTGAAGCTGTGCGTTGAGTCTAGACTGTTCCTGTTTAGGTCCAAAGATAAAAACTTCAGTTTGTTTCATCAAACTGAAGTTTGAAGTTTGTTTCTGCTGGAGAAAGCTATGACACATCAGATGTGCGGTAGGAAGGATACACATAAATCATATTCTTATGACAATTTGAGAATAATCTCTGAAAACTAGAATATTGTGTCTGAAAAGATGATGAGAAAGACCTTTTGTTAAAGTCTCATCACTTCTATGAAAATTTAGGATGAAAGTAATAACTGCTATATCAATATCTAGACAATTTGCAGCTGCATTAGTAACGATACATGTTAAACCAAGTTCTCACTGTGATAATCATAGTATATGTAATAATAAAAGAAGTGTGCATAGACTTTACTGTAAAGTGTGTACTTTAAACACAGTGTAGAACAGTTACAAAGATCTCTGTTCTGTCTCTGTCAGTCCTGGTCTGCACAGTTAAGTGATCATGAAGTGAACTTTAATGCTACAAATACAGCTTTCCATTTTCCACACTCCATTACAGCTGGAGTGAAACAGCCTTTTAAGAGATATCCATACGTTTCCTGAGGCTTCGGGCCCCCGGGGCCGCCCCATTTTTTGCCCTGAGAAGGAAGAAAATAACAGTTAAAGCAACATCTCCTTTTCCTACAGCTACTCTGGGCATACACATGTACAGCTAATGCCCTGAAATCACATTTCCCCATCACTTTACAAGCATCGCTTTTTAAAAGCATGCCATTTCCCACCAGTTTAAGACAAGTAAGGAGATAAAAAGGATAACACATTGACTGCATATAAAGATGGACCTGCCGAGATGTGATGTCATCCTTCGGCTCCAAAAGAAGAAGAAGTAAACGCTGCTTGCTGCTCATGAGAGCAACTTTTTGTATTCATAGACCTTTTTAATTTAATTAAATTCACTTGCTGATGTAGCATTTCCGGGTATTAAATTTGAAGAGAGATATCAACAGTGATTTTAAAAATCCTTCAGCTTTGACCTCTGTAAAAAACTGTTTATAGAAATGTTTCTAAGCACTGGAGTGGAAGTGTCTGTTGGTAGCAAAACAATCATTTTTGACATGTTGGTTGGATATAGCTACATGGTTCATGCAGTTTTATTCTGATGGATTTAAGTTTTCAACATAATATATATGTTGAACAAAATAGCAGAGATAATTCTACTCTTCTTTTCCTGCTGGCTGACAGAACTTATATTTTTGGAATCTGAGTTGTCATTTTGTGGCATTTTCTGATTCAACAGGTTGGAATTTTAATTGTTTTGTTCCCATAGAAGTACTTTTGATCAACTTTTAGCCATGATGTTTTGTTGGATACCAAATACATCTAATTTTAACTAGAGGAAGGAATAGTAATGAATATGGAGGAGGGGGAATATAAAAATTCTTGCCTTGAATTGAAGGTGACTCAGTCAACTTTACATCACTATGCTTTTGTTCTAAAGTAGTTAAACCTTGTTTTATAGTCTTTTTTGTAATTATTAGAAATTATCAATGCTCCTTCACACGTAAAACATTTCCTTTACTCCTTAAATAAATACTAATAAAGGAAAAATTTTAAAACATTTGAAATTTTAAATATTTCAAGTGTCAAACGTCAGCATAGTACATTTAGGGGAAAATTGTTTCTCATCATGAAGAAGTAATTTTTTATAAAAAGAAAATGTTAGCTCTATTTAGGTTTGCAAAGCTGAATTTGGATGTGGTACGTCCTTCACACGCAGGACGTAAATTTTAAAAATGACAGTTCGTAGAATCCCTTGAAACATTCAAGATTTAAACGTTGGAATATGTGTGGAAGACTGGGACAAAATCACACCTGAGCAACTAGTTTCTCCATACAGGACGGGCCTTGAATCTGTCTTTAATCTCACACAGTGCAGCACCAATCAAGGTTAAAAAATTCGTGTTGCACATGCTTGTTTGACAGCAAGAAATGTGTCCAGTTAAAACCAAAATAATTTGTACGTCCAGGCAATTCCTGGGTTTCTACCAGTGTCTCTGGACGCATCCCAGAATATGCTTACGGGATATACAACGGTCTTTGACAAGCAGGTGACCTGTCCATATCTTTTATCTCAACTGCTTGGACAGTGACAAGCACAACACCCCAACCTCACAACTTTGAACGAGACAAAGACACAGCAATGAGCCTGTGAGTGACTGAAGACAAGGAAGGGGGAAAAAGTAAGAAAGGGTTCAAGAAGAAAACAGCTGCGCAACGGCCATCTTCTGTGTATTCTCCAGCAGTGGCTGGAGAAGGTGATGTCCATCCGCATCTATGCTCTCTGGCTGCACATCACAAGCCCACAGCTGGCCCACTGTCGGCCCTCTGTCACTCTGTGTGCCAATGTGTTCGTGTTTCTCTGCTGCTGTATATGTGTATTATCTGGCCTGGGCCAGCCCCAGAAACGAGCTGCTCTGCCTGATTTAATGAGAAGAGCAGGGCTACCATGACTGGTTTCACACATGCATAACATACCTATCCTAAGATCAGTCCTCTGCAAAATCACATGCATTTGTTGAAATAAACACTCCCTTCCTGGTGGGTCGCTGAGAAAATATGAGAAAGGAAAAATGAGGCCCATCTTAGATGTGTCAACCTTTCTGCTTTTCTACAACCTTTCTGCATGTCCTTGTGGAATTTGGGGGCGTTTTGAAGGAAAAGGGTCACAAAATGCTAATGAGTGTACGAGTGACTGTCTGGTAGCTTGCCTGGTGAGCATGTGTGGCAGTGTTTTAATGATGCATCTGCTTGTGTCAAAGGATTCTGAGCACATGGTGACACTCAGACCTGCTGGCCCCTTTGATCTCACACAACATACACACACCCTCTTTCTTAAATTCCCAATACAAACACTTCTGCACACACACACACACACACACACACACACACACACACACACACACACACACACACACACCCACACACACACACACACACACACACACACACACACACACACACACATGCACACACACTGCTTCAGCTATGCACCGGACTGCAGTTCACCCAGGCACCCTCTGGTGCTGTGGTGGCTGGTTTTAATGTCCCTGCCTAATGATCTGGCACACGTCTAAAGGTAAATGGTAATATGCTTAAAGTGGACCGTTTAGGCTGAAAAGCCTTGTAGGGCAGAGCCATCTTTGTCAAAGAAAAGAACAGCATTTCACACAAGCAGCCTTCAACAGATTTCACTTCAAATGTGATTCCTTTATAAAAAATGACTCAAGAAAGACCCAGAAAAATGCTGCTGGTTCTGTGGACACTGAACGATTAGTGTTTGCTTTACCCTGTGTTCATGAAATCCTCCATGGATTGAAATCCTTCACTCTGAATAAAGTGGAGACACTTTAGTTATAGCTGATGTTTCTCTATGAAGAGAGCATTTTAACTATCTAAAGGTAAGAATTGATCATTTTTATCTCTGAACAACTTGATCAAGTCAAAATGCCAATCTTTATTCTACCAAGACATGTATAATTTTCAAAAACAATTTCTGAGTTTGTGGAACTAAACATTATAATGCTAATAATAGTAATATTTTTTCTGGCTTTATTCCTCTGGTAAATTTACAGATTTATTAAAGCTATACTGTCACTTTATAGAAAAAATTACTTTAAAGTAAATAATTATTTTAAAGTTGAAATTAATTAGGATTTAAGTCAAATATTAAGGAATGTTTAAGAAAGTAAAGCTATATTTTTTATTGTTTAACATTTACTATTGATTTAGTACCTCAGCAATAACATGAATGTGTTGTTAACTTTTAGAGAAAAAGATTATTAGTTAATGCTAACTGAGACGTAGCTATATAAAAATATATCCATCTCGAGTGTCTTAACTAAATTCTGTGGTTAAATTTTTGTATAATTCACAAAATATAAGTCACCCTAATTCCACCTAAGTTCAGATGGTTTTCACGAGAAGTTATCAGATAAATTCAGAGTATTTAGTTCAGCTTCATATCTGCAGTGAAGAGAAAAGTCTTTGTTTTCAGTGGGAGTCGTGTCTGACAGCACATTCTGAGGATCCTGCGAACATCCAGTCACGCTGCTGAGTCTCTTTGTGGGAGAAATCTGGGCACTTTAAATGAGGGTTTTTTTGTCACTGAAAAGGAGACTCATTATCACTTTTGTATATTCTCTGAGTTCAGTTCTTTATCAAGCTTTGTAAGCACAATAGTGCTAAGGAAATGCTCGTTCGTAAAGAAGTCAGAAATTACTGACGTGTCAAGCATTCGGAAACTGCTGAAAGTAAATGTAACACAAATATTGGGACTGTGAGAGTGTTTGAAGTTTATTGTGATGCAAAAGGTGTGTGTTGCATGTGTTGTATTGTTAGTACAGGAGCTGTCATCATGTGAGAAACTTTTTGCCGCCTCAGAAAATCTCCCAACACCAAACCATGTGTTTGAAGATTTACTATTAAGATGCATCTGTCAAAAATTAGTGGATGCTTTTGTTTACAGCTGATGTATCTATTTAATTGAATTTATAAGAAATGTAGAAAAGAGAAAAGGTAATTACCTAGCATCCCTGCTCTGTGTGGTATTTGTATACGTACAAAGAGATTAAAGACAGATTCAAGGCCCTTCCTGTCTGGTAAACTAGTTGCTCAGGTGTTATTTTGTCCCATTCTTCCACACATCTTCCAACATTTAAATCTTGAAAGTTTCGAGGGATTCTACAAACTCTGATTTTTAGTTTTCTCCAAAGAATTTCAAATGGATTCAGGTCAGGTGATTGGCCAGGTCATTCTAGCAGCTTTATTTTCTTTCTCTGCACCAGTTAAGAGTTTCCATGGCTCTGAGTTTGGAGTCATGGTGTTGCTGAAATATCCACTCACATTTTATCTTCATTATTCTGATAAATGGCAGCAGATTTTTCTCAAGGATGTCCCGGATGTTTCTCCATTCATCCTCCTTTCAATTACATGGAGCATGTCAGAACCACCGGCAGAGAAACTGTAACATCAGAATATTTGCTCCTCCAAACTTTGCTGTCAGTATGGTGTTTTTCCTCCAGGTCTTTCTGAAACTCTCCAAAGTGGCTCATGGCGAACTCTTTTGATATATATATATTTTTTTATTCCTGTCAAAAATATTTCAAGGTGCACCTGGTCATGTCTGGTTTATGGTCAAATTACGTTCTTTTCATTTTGAATGACGTCCCCAACAATACTCTCTGGAGCATTCAGAAGTTATAAATTCTTCTGTAACCAGTGCCATCAGGATGTTTTACAACGATGAGGTTTGAAACATCTTGAGAGAGTTTTTTGCTTTTACCCATCATGGGACTTTCCTTCTGTGACTCCCTGTAATAGGCCAACAATCTGGACTATAAGAACATAATGACCAGTTTCTCCACCTTCTCTTTTAGCTATGTTTCAAAACCAAATTATCTTTAAGTTCATCTACTTAAGAACCATGATTTTGTACAGTGTGCTTATGGCAATATCTTGTTTTGAGTCAACCTGGGCAACTGTATGTCTGCTACAGCTGAGTCACAGCAAGGAGAGAAAATCAAGATGGAAAATACCAAAAATAAAGAATATAGGTAGGGTGACACACACTGTGAATCTCTCCACTCTCATTTACTTTACACTATTCACCTCTGTATCCACCTGGCCCGCCGCTCGCCCCGTCCCCTCAGTGGTCCAGATAACATGTTGCAGGAACCTCTGGGCCAAGGCCATCTCACTGACCACCTTCTTCTGAGAGCAACCTTGCATGTGGGTCAGAGGTTTGCCTAAAACCATGACAATGAAAAGTACATTTATTGTGTTTTGATGATTTCATTTCACGTGGCTTGGCTTGTTCTCATTATGCAAAAGACAAATGTGTTAAAAAGTTACACAAGACTCAAAGTCAACATTTCTGTCTCTGTTCCAGTCTCTGCAATTTCCAGAGAGGAAGAGGATGTTTGGTCTTGGGTCTTATGTCTGCTGTCTAAGGAACTATAAATACACACATAGACATTTCCAGGTGAAAGAACAGGGCAATGTAAACACACAAACACTGCGAGCCAGACAGAAAGTTCTGGAGTGTGAGGGAAGGCTGTAGGGCAGCCAAATAAAAATCTATTGAGCTTAACAATAGTGTTATAAAAACGTACAGAGGTAGTGTTTAACAATGTGGTAGGAAGAGATGGGGATAAGTACCTCTGGGAACGATGGGGCTTGGCTTGGCATCAAAGCCCTCCCAAGAACACAGCATTGTCTTTAAATTCATGCTATTGTCTTCTTTAAAACACACACACACGGAAGGAGAGAGAGAGAGCCCCATATATCTAAAATGATGATGTGATGTTTAAGCACTTTGTTGTGACAAGGTGGATTATTAGCCACAGACTCTGGTATAGAACACAAAGATAAGAATTAATACTGGACACAGTCTATGGAAAATAAGCTGAGTTAAATATAAGCAGAGCTTGTGTATACGATCAGTGTTTTACTTGGCTTTTGTTGGCTTCATACAGAGATTCCCATAACAGAGCATGAGAGAGCCACAACTTACATCTAGGATTCAGACATGATGGAGCACAAAATGAAGTCTCAAACACAAAACCATGACAGGGCTTGATTATGCATGTGGACAAAACATACTGAAATATATCATTTGTAATTTATAAACCTTTGGATTTCACTTTACTGAGCAAGACACAACAACTTTGAGCTGTAGCTGGATGACCTGCATCAAGCAACACAATGAACTGTATTAAAGCAAACTAAACAAAGGAAGTGCCATGGCAGATAAAGCCAGGAAAAAATAGATAAATGTTTAGCTTGCTAATTAAATATTTTGATCAAAGCTTAATATGTAGCTAATATGCAAATTAGCTTCCTGATAAGTGAACGTGGACTATCAAAATAAAAGCTGGGTCTTGCTTATCTCTATATAAACTCTGTAGCTGCAGAGACTGAATTGTTTCAGTTGTCAATCAACTATGTTTTTTTTTATGTAATCAATTCTTCTCTTCTTGACATGTACAATGTGTTAGCTGAAAACGTAACTTGGAGTTTTAACGGAGTTTTAACAGAGTTTTACTCATAGACCTACAGCTGCTGCACCAACATCTGCTACTGCGGTCAAACCAGAGAAGACATCAAGATTTAAATGTTTATCCATTTGTAAGAGAAAATGATTTATATGAAAAATAATCTACATATATTTTTGTTTCAAAACTTTCATAATGGGGATGCTGTGGTGAAGCAAGGGCAAGGCACAAACAATGTGGCCGTCACAGGTTTGAGCCCTGACCTGTTGACCGTTGCCACATGTCTCTCATTCACCATCTTCCGATCTAACCTCCCTCAAATAAAGACCACTAGAACCAATGAACCATTATTTTATTTCGTTTATTTGGTAGAGACAGACACACATTGACAGACAAACTGAACAGGTTTGTCTGAGCCCATTGGAAGAGGGACCCATAGTGCTATTGCAGCAGCCCCATGTTTGCATCATAGTGCAATAGCAATAGCTAATTCGCAGCACTTGTCCCTAAAAAATGTTGAAAACCAGTGATCTCTGAACTTAGAACTAAATAAGAGATTTTTGTCCACACAACTACAACTCTGTTGGATATTCAGTTGTGAAGAACAATGGAGTCTATAGACATGTTGCATGTTAATATTTACATCCAGAGATTTCTGGATGTAATTCTGGAGGGTATGCGTTGTGCATGCGTTGTGCACAATGCCCTCCAGCAACAAGATGATTCTTTTACATGCTGACCATGCTGTCTGTTACAGTTTTATGTTTCCTGCCTTGGTGTTTATTTTGTGATAATTAAGAAGTGATCACTGTACGAGATTAGCTACCAAAATGTACTATTTTAGTACTATTTTTTTTAGAATTAGTAGAAAAATCATTCATGCATTTATTAATGCATGAAGTGCTGCGAATTATCATTCATGCATTTATTAATGCATGAATGATAAGGTGGCAGCCCTCTTCGGGCTGCCACCTTATCGTGGTGGAGGGGTTTGAGTGCCCCAATGATCCTAAGAGCTATGCTGTCGGGGGCTTCATGCCCCTGGTAGGGTCACCCAAGGCAGACCGGTCTTAGGGGAGGGACCAGACAAAGCGCAGCCCGAAGTGGTGCGGAGTTGTCCACTGACCACTACCTGGTGGTGAGTTGGCTCCGGTGGTGGGGGAGGATGCCGGTGAGATGCTCCCCGAGATGAGACCGACTATTTCTAGCCGGAACCTCTCAGCCTCACACACCAGCTCCGGCTCCTTCCCCACCAGAGAGGTGACATTCCACGTCCCAAGAGCCAGTTTCTGCAACCGAGGATCGGACCGCCAGGACCCCCTCCCTCGAGGGTTCAACGGAGGCTACCCTCCGCCTATGGGTGGGAGGACGGGTTCTGACTGTTGTTTGTGCTTACGGGCCGAATGACAGTTCAGCTTACCCACCCTTTTTGGAGTCCTTGGAGGGGGTACTGGAGAGTGCCCCTCCTCTGGACTAACTCGATTTGCTGGGGGACTTCAACGCTCACGGGGGCAATGACAGTGAGACCTGGAGGGGCGTGGTTGGGAGGAGTGCTCCCTCCGATCTGAACTCGAGTGGTGTTCTGTTGCTGGACTTCTGTGCTTGTCACGGATTGTCCATAACGAACACCATGTTCAGGCATAAAGATGTCCATATGTGCACTTGGCACCAGGACACCCTAGGCCGCAGTTCGATGATCGATTTTGTCATCGTTTCGTCGGATCTGCGGCCGTATGTCTTGGACACTCGGGTGAAGAGAGGTGCGGAGTTGTCCACTGACCACTACCTGGTGGTGAGTTGGCTCCGGTGGTGGGGGAGGATGCCAGTGAGACCTGGCAGGCCCAATCGTGTTGTGAGGGTCTGCTGGGAACGTCTGGCGGAGTCCCCTGTGAGACGGAGCTTTAACCCCCATCTCCGGCAGAGCTTCAAACACGTCCCGGGGGAGGCGGGGGACATTGAGTCCGAGTGGACCATGTTCCATGCCTCCATTGTCGAGGCGGCTCATCAGAACTGTGGTTGCAAGGTTGTCGGTGCCTGTCGTGATGGCAACCCACGAACCCGTTGGTGGACACCTTCGGTGAGGGATGCTGTCAGGCTGAAGAAGGAGTCCTATCGGGCCTTTTTGGCCTGTGGGACTCCGGAAGCGGCTGATGGGTACCGGCGGGCGAGGCGGCGTGTGGCTCAGGTGGTTGCTGAGGCAAAAACTCGGGCGTGGGAGGAGTTCGGAGAGACCATGGAGAAAGACTTCCGTATGGCTTCGAGGTGATTCTGGTCCACCATCCGGCGTCTCAGGAGGGGGAAGCAGTGTAGCACCAACACTGTTTACAGTGGGGGTGGTGTGCTGCTGACTTCGACTCGGGACGTTGTGGGTCGGTGGGCGGAGTACTTCGAAGACCTCCTCAATCCCACCAACATGCCTTCTATTGAGGAAGCTGAGCTTGAGGACTTTGGGTTGGGCTCTCCAATCTCTGGGGACGAGGTCGCCGAGGTAGTTAAAAAGCTCCTTGGTGGCCGGGCCCCGGGGGTGGATGAGATTCGCCCGGAGTATCTCAAGGCTCTGGATGTTGTAGGGTTGTGTTGGTTAACGCGACTCTGCAGTATCGCATGGACATCGGGGGCAGTTCCCCTGGATTGGCAGACTGGGGTGGTGGTCCCCCTGTTTAAAAAGGGGGATCGGAGAGTGTGCTCCAACTATAGAGGGATCACACTCTTAAGCCTCCCTGGCAAGGTCTATTCAGGGGTACTGGAGAGGAGGGTCCGTCGGATAGTCGAACCTCGGATTTTGGAAGAGCAGTGTGGTTTTCGGGCCCTGGTCGTGGAACACTGGACCAGCTCTACACCCTCAGCAGGGTCCTGGAGGGTGCATGGGAGTTCGCCCAACCGGTCTACATGTGCTTTGTGGACTTGGAGAAGGCGTTCGACCGTGTCCCTCGGGGTGCCCTGTGGGGGGTTCTCCGGGAGTATGGGGGTACCGGGCCCTTTGATACGGGCTGTCAGGTCCCTGTATGACCGGTGTCAGAGTCTGGTCCGCATTGCCGGCAATAAGTCGGGCTCGTTCCCAGTGAGGGTTGGACTCCGCCAGGGCTGCCCTTTGTCACCGATTCTGTTCATTACTTTTATGGACAGAATTTCTAGGCGCAGCCAGGGTGTTGAGGGGATCCGTTTTGGTGGCCTTAGGATTGCATCTCTGCTTTTTGCGGATGATGTGGTCCTATTGGCTTCATCGGGACATGATCTTCAGCTCTCACTGGAGCGGTTCGCAGCCGAGTGTGAAGTGGCCGGGATGAGGATCAGTGCCTCCAAGTCTGAGACCATGATCTTGAGTCGGAAAAGGGTAGAGTGCCTTCTCCAGGTCGAGGGAGACGTCCTGCTCCAAGTGGAGGAGTTCAAGTATCTCGGGATCTTGTTCACGAATGAGGGAAGAAGGGAGCGTGAGATCGACAGGCGGATTGGTGCAGCGTTCGCCATGAAACGGGCGCTCTACCGGTGCGTCGTGGTGAAGAGAGAGCTGAGTCAAAAAGCGAAGCTCTCAATTTACCGGTCGATCTACGTTCCTACCCTCATCTATGGTCATGAGCTTTGGATAATGACCAAAAAAACGAGATCGCGAATACAAGTGGCCGAAATGAGTTTTCTCCGTAGGGTGGCTGGGCTCTCCCTTAGAGATAGGGTGAGAAGCTCGGTCATCCGGGAGGGACTCGGGAGTAGAGCCGCTGCTCCTCCACATCGAGAGGAGCCAGTTGAGGTGGCTCGGGCATCTGGTCAGGATGCCTCTTGGACGCCTCCCTGGTGAGGTTTTTCGGGCACATCCCACCGGGAGGAGGCCCCTGGGAAGACCCAGGACACGCTGGAGGGACTACTTCTCTCGGCTGGCTTTGGAACGCCTTGGGATTCCCCCGGAGGAGCTGGAGGAAGTGGCTGGGGAGAGGGAAGTCTGGGCCTCCCTTCTTAAGCTGCTGCCCCCGCGACCCGACTCCGGATAAGCGGCAGAAGATGGATGGATGGATAGAAAAATCATTGATGCATTTATTAATGTATTTATGAACATATTTTGAACTCTTAATTTATTACTTTTTAATCTAATTGTAGATTAAGATATCAAATCAATATTTGCTCAGTGTGCTTGTTTATAACACTGGGTTACATTTGTTTTTTATGATAGACAGTTGATCTGTTCCCTCCAACCCAACAATTGCTGGGTTAGACTCATGCCCCCTTTGGTATCTTGGACTACTTAACCTGTTGATGGATTTACAAAACTGAACCAACTGAAGATGAATGTAAGTTGTAAAAATAAAAGAAAATATCACTTGTGCCAAATATGACTTGTGTCTAAGACCAGTAGTCCAAGTCAAGTGTTAATTCTTTGGAGAATGGTTTGCTAAAGTCTGAAGTCTTTTACTTCTGCATCTCAAATCTGATTCTAGTGAGTGTCAAACTCGATCCACCACCTCTGGCACAGCATGGAGAAAGAAGGACCCAAACCAGTAGACATGGACCTAAAAGCTTCGAAAGATTATTATATGGAATTCACAGTCGACTACGTCCTTACTTCTGTGATCCTTTACACGAATTATCACTATCAACATTGCAGAATTGAACTTTCAGCTCAAACAAAATTGATAATTACACAAATATCCCCTTCATAAAAAAAAATCATAGGCAGTAAACACGACATATACATATTTTTTTCTCTGCTGTTTTGTGAACCACACAGTGTTCACAACATACTTACCAAGACTCATGAGGTGTTGTCACGAATGCTTCAATATTACCAGCAATAAAGTGCAGATTTATAGTAAATGTTTTCATCGCTTTACCACTATCTGTGCCCTGCTTCAAAATTAATTATTGATTAATCACTTCGCCTTTTAAGCAAAAATGCAGACCAGCAATTTCTAACTATCACAAAAAATGATTATACCCCAAATCACATAAGTCTGGTTCATTCATTACTATTGTATTGACAAAGACCAGGCTGCTAATCACCAAAACCAAAGAAATAAGGGCTGTCACTATTTCTGTTGATCTTGCTGAACCACATATACAGAGCAGGGTAAAAGTTAATGAATTTATCAGATCACAAGGCAGGGGCAGCAAGACTAACCATGCACAGGAAGGTGCATATGCATAATCATCAGTTTGCTTTAGTCTTAGGTCTACAGCACTGAGACATTGTGACAAAGATAGTGTGTGTGTTGTGTGTACATATGTGCGTGTGTGTCGACACACTGGAACGGCAGTGCAGTTGCCAGTACATGCTGCCAGCAGTAAAAGGTCAAAGCAAAGTTTAGATGGTGAGTACTAGGGGCCTCAAGATATTCACAGCCAGCATTTTAGCCCAGAACATAATGAGATGGAACTGGTAAATATTTGCTGATGGCCTGAAAAATTCCACTCATGCTGAGAAGCTATTTTGAATACAAAGGATGTCAGGGGAGGATGATAAGTGAGGATGGGGGAGGGATGAGGGGGTCACCTGATAGCTAATTAGTACATTTGCCCAAATAATTAGAATGAGCACTCATGGCTGATATCACACAGGAGAGTGGTGTGTATAGCATTCTGAATGGGAGAATCTGCATTTCATAGGCCGCTAGCTGTTGATAATCCCACCCTTGGGGCCCTTTAATGGACATATTTACCTTTGCTGCATATTAGTTATTTGTAATTAAGATTGGCAGGTTGAAGCAACCAATGAGTGGCTAGTGTATAAGTAGTATGCTTCCATAACAAAGATTTTAAAAATTCTTAACATTAATGCTGCAGAGAGGAAGGCTCTTTGACTATTGAGAAAAGTTTAAGGGAATTTAGAAATAACCTCATGTAAAGGACTTGGGCCAATTTCACATGATCCTGTCTTTTAAACAAAAGCTAATTATAGCCTTTTATTCATAATTCCTCTCATAATTTATAAACTAGAGAATTAGTGCCATGTCCTTCTTCACAAAAACTAAAATGGAGTGGGGTGAGAACTTGGTAGTTTTAGGATTTTGTCTTTGGCTAAAGAACACTAGTCATTTCTCCCGCTAGTGCGAAGCAAGCAAGTTTATTTTGGTTGTATTTACCGACGATGCCCTGCACTTTTGGAGCTGTCTCCAGTCCAATTGGCTTTCCAGAGGTCACTTAAACCGAACTGAAACCTGGGTTTGTAGCCAGTGTTCGCTTTTTTGGTCTGAAACAGAATTTAATAACACATTCACTGCTATCCAAACGAACAGACTTTCTAGGCAAACAAACTAGAGTTTGATTAATGTGGACCAAACAGGGCTGGTGTGAAAACATTCTTTTCTGGCCTAAAAACAAAAGAGATGTTGACCAAGAAATGGGTAATTTGGTTTTGCCAAAATAACCCAGGTCTTTGATCTCAAAGACAAAACAGGAAAAATAAGCAAAATTTCTGCCTAGTTCTGAAAAACATATACAACAATGAAGAGAATAGTTTGAGGTGGTTTGAAACGTTACCTCAACCAGGTTCTCCCTCTACAGTACAACAATGAGACCAAACTGACTGTATGGTTCTGACCTGTGAATTCACTTTTGAGCCAAAAAATAAAACTGTATGTCTCCAGTTTGGTGTGCAGGATTATTATTTCAAATCCACAGTGAATAATTTGGAAAAATGTGCCAAATTCCCAGGTATGGTGGAGATCAGGTACAACTGATGTTTCATTTATTGGAGCATATGTGCACAAAGGAGAATAAAAGGAAAGGTTTAAAAGCTTTTAGCAGAATTAAAATATAAAAATCTAGCATAAACATAAATCCAAAGTGCATTCAGTCAAGGTTTCCCTTTGTTGTCCTCTTTAGCTCCTACGATTCCTTTGTAAATCAGCCAGGGACATCCTTTTGT
This sequence comes from Poeciliopsis gracilis, assembly GCA_911649635.1. Taxonomy (NCBI): domain Eukaryota; kingdom Metazoa; phylum Chordata; class Actinopteri; order Cyprinodontiformes; family Poeciliidae; genus Poeciliopsis; species Poeciliopsis gracilis. The sequence goes on along the minus strand of CAJVRI010000002.1, from coordinate 201,044 downwards.
TGGTGCTATAAAACTGGAAATTATTGTCCCACAAACTGATAATGTAATGGAAAATATCTTGATGTTTCATTTACTTCTTCACTCCACACAAAATTCTTTTGGCTTTTTATTACATGGGCAACATAAAGTCAGCTGAAAAAGTGCTGCTGGAAAATAAAGATCCAAACTGTTAGCAATAACATTTTATAAAACAGGAAATTCATGGAACCAGCACAGCTGAAGCCTAAACTCCACTGAAACCAGTGACAGCTGTGTTGCACAGCTTCCTACTACAGGAAGTTAGAAAAGTGGGAAAGTATAATTCTCATGACTGTGACTATAATCACACTTACGGCTCACAAATACTTCATCCAAAGTGCTGAAATCTGATTTCGGTGACAAAGACATGTGACAGAAATTGACAATTTGTTCAAGAAGAGGAGTAAGAGTGTACCTGAATTAGCAGCCATTATTATTAGCATTATTGTTAGCAGTGGGCCGTTGGTGTTTTTATGAGTTTGTTCATGTCTGCTCACCATCACATTAACGACCTTCTGGATGCTTCTCCACCTGAACATTGTACTAAACAACTTTGGATCAGTTTAGAGCAAAACACTTACTTGCTTATCAAAATTAATGTCTTGTTCTGTTCATTCAGATATTCTCTATTCTCTCTGTATACTGAGCTTCACTCATTTTGTTGTAATTCCTAGTGTGAGGTATGTTTACAGTAAAGAACTGAAGAAAAGGCTTCAAATATAAATTAGAAGCATTCATGGTGTTAAATGCTGCATAAATTTGATGGTGTTCATAATACCATCAAAAATTCTCTGTTTCAAAGTGAAGAGAAGAAAAGTTTCTTTGAACAAACCTGGCCCCCTCGCTACCACCCCATGGAATCAAGTTCAATTCATACAACAGAAGACAAGAAATTCATATTTTACATATAAAAGGAAGCACTCAGCAAAACAGTGACGCCTCCAGAAAAACAAAGAAATACTAAGTTAGCCTGGTCCGGCCACCCTTAAGAACGTCTTAAGGGTTCCTTGAGAAAAGTTTCTCAAGGTCTTCTCGAGTTCTGTTTCTAAGTCATCAGACACAGATGGTTGTACCTTGACTTATCTCTTCAAGACTGGAGCTAAAGAGGAGGAGGAGCAGGACAGGAGAAGTCTACATAACTGAAATGGAAATCTGAATTGGAGGCAAGGATACAGATCAAAATGTAATCCTGCTTATGGCTCAGTCAAGCTCAGATGAGAGAGAGGAGCCATAACAGAGGGGAGAGAGAGCACAAGAGATTATGTGATGCTGTGATACCTTAGCATATCTTTACAATTAGTAGCCTACAGACTCGACACACTCCAAAATCACATTGAACAACTTGTATAACAGGGTCAAGGAAAAGATGATTTAAGCCACTACTATATTTACGTGCAGGGCCTGTACAGCTTGCTGCAATTTGTCTCTGTCTCTCTGAGTTTCTACAACATCTGGCACCCGGAGATTTAGGTTAGACAGGTAATTAGTGGCACATATTTGTCCTAAAGACAGGTGTATTTTCATTTAAGAAACACTTCATCACTTCTCCAGATGAGAGCTTTTTTTTGGTGAACGCCCTCTGAAGGATGAGCCCACACTCAGTGGCCAAGTTTGATGTAAAAAAAAAAAAAAAAAAAAGAAACACAACCCAAAGAGTCTCTGGCCAGATTCCGACGATGTTTTTGAATAAAACTACTAATTGGAAAAAAAAAAAAGACTCGTCACCGTGGCTCGTCACCGTGGCTTGTCACCGTGGCGATGGCAAAGCCCTGCTTTCATTACACAACCCTTGCATGTTTGTGAAGTTTGGCACAGACTAACTGCAAATGTTTTTGCTTATGAATAAGGAATTACTGTGTGTTAACAACTTTACACAGGATTAAATATCTAATGTCCTCTGAGGAAAAAAAAGAAAAACATTCCTCTCTGGATTTAGAAACCGTGGTTCACGAGTTTTATGTAAAAAAAAAAAAAAAACATATGTTATAATTTATTTCTTTTTACTCGTGTTTATGTTTTAATGCAGATAAAGATTTGTTTTCCAGTGTATGCATTTTCTCTGATCTGTCGCTCAGTCATTCCTGTCTGATGATTGCATCTCAGCAGTCTGAGTCGCTCTCACAATGAGCCATTCTCTGCTCTTTAACTTCTAGTCCAGATGAAGCTGTATAGTATTTTAAGAAGGAAATCCACTTTATCATGGTCACTTGGCTCATAGTTCTAATAACTCAATTGCCGCTCACCACTGCTGTACCTCTGTGGAAAACAAACTGCCCACTGGATGGATCTCCTAAGCTGCTCCCAGGGAAGGTCACATTCAGACACACAGTTACTCACATGCCTGCAGAGGAAAAAATGATGAAGACAAATACGCAAAAACAAACAAAAAAGATCTAAAACATTCAAACAGATCACCTTAAAATTTGTGGTCGACAAATTATTGACAAAGAAAGATTCTTTTTACACGATGTGTTGTAATGATCTTAAAAATCTAATTGCAAACCGTGTGAAAAGCTTAACAATGTCATAAAAATACCCTTAATATCGTTTTAAAAAAAAAACAAAAAAACATCCTAGATGACATCATGCACAGAATATCTGTTTTATTGAAACGTACATTAAAAACTTGCTCTTTTATGTGTCTTCCTCTGAAATTCTGATTTGTTTTCTCCAAAAATGATCTCTTTATGTGATCAAAGCTAATATTTATCCACTTTATTATTAATTAATTTTAATCATTGTTTGCAGCATAAAGCATCAGAATAAGTTAGAAAAACAATTTACCATATATTTTTTTGAAACCGTCTCTCTGTTTCATGTTGGTCTGTTTAATACTACACTCGTCTGAAAATACCAGGGCAGCCTATCAAGGCCTGAGGGTATTTATCATCAATTATAACTATACTGAGGTCTTTCTGCATGGAGTTTGCATGTTCTCCCTGTGCAAGTATGGTACTCCGGCTTCCTCCCAAATTGGTCTCTCTACATTCTGCCTAGGTGTGTGTGCTTGTTTGTCTTGTCTGTTTCTGTGTTGCCCTGTCCAGGATGACCCTGCCTCTCGCCTGGAATGTAGCTGGAGACAGACACCAGCACCTCCCAACCCCATTAGGGACAAGGGTGAACAGAAAATGGATGGATGGATGTTCAATAAGAAGAAACTTTTGTGTCTCCATATTTTGAGTTCAGCTGTGGAATAGATGAAATACAGAGCAGAAGCAGAGCGCAAACATAAAGTTTAAAATAATGCATAAATGTATCTTTTTTTTATCAATATGGGAATAAGGTCAAGAATTTGATGCTAAATAGAAGTTTTATATACAGTTGTTATTTCATTTCCAATGTAATTCATTAGTTGTTTATTGTTATTGTTTTTACTGGCATTTTGTTTTAATAAAGGAAAGAAGTTTTCAGACAAAGAACTGGTTAATTACAGGCTGAGCGGATCTCTTGAAGATTTATACATTTATGTCATTTATCTTGCTGATCCTGCTTTTCTGTCTTTTTATCTGATTGTTTTTTTCTTGTG
>CAJVRI010000002.1:0-192500 GCA_911649635.1 Poeciliopsis gracilis | reverse complement strand
AAAAAAAGGTCTTCCAGAGGACCAGGGTTGGGACCCACTGTCCTGCATGGTCAGATGTGTCTCTATTCCAGCACACCTGATTCAAATGATTGCATAGCCTTCTCTGTAGCCATCCAGTAAGTGCTGCAGTAGCCTGTTAATCGCCCGTTCATTTATCCAGGTGTGTGGCAGCAACCTCAACATTTTATGTTTATAAAGTCTACATGAAGTTTTATATTTGAGCTAGTAAATTTTTTTTTTTTTATATGATTGCATAGTTCTGTTCTGTCCAGACGGATATGTTTGAACAATTTGACTTATTGAATCCTGTTGGCTCAGAAGTAATGCTGACAGTCAGGCTGATCTAGTTCTCCTCTGTCTTTGGTCAGGTTCAGGGATTTCAAGTTACAGCTGTGTTTTTATAGATCTATCCAGTCAGAAGATGATTAGTTTGGGATAATTGGAAAAAAAATTCATTGATTCTTGGCAAAACCATAATTTTTGCTGAAGCAACTTCCCCATGAGTGATATGGGTAGAGATCTTCTCTGGTAAGATAATCTTCCACTTGTTTTTAAGTGAAAATTGTTTTAGTTTTATTTAATCTGCCAATCTAGTTTTGGTAGATTAAATAAATGCCAAAAGATTTTCTTTTGGCATGTGACGTCCAGAAACCGTCCTGCTGTGCTTCAGTGCTCAACTTAAAATTTGTTCTGTTATTATTTAAGAACTACTATTTCTATTTGGTTATTATTTTCTCATTATCAGGTAGGACCCCAACATCGTCATTTTAATCTAAATTAGACCTTTTGTTTGTAATTGCCTTAATGTTTATGGTTTTTGTGCCTCTGTATCATTTGATCTACTGTTGTTAGTTTTTGTGAAAAGTTTCGTTATCACTTTGTAAAAGCAGCATCTTGTCTGCTATGTACTCTGATAAACCTTTTAGGTACAAATACTAGATGTCACCTTGGTGGTATTTCTCATTACTTAAACTGAAAGCCTGTACTTGCAAAGTTGATAATGATAAAATAAGAAATTAAAATTAGGAAACCAACAGATGAGAGAGATGCTCAGGAAAAACTAGCCACTAAAGAGCAGTAGCCAAAACACTTGGGACTAATGGCCTGTGAAGCTAATATTTTTTGTGTCTCTGCTGAACCCTGAAGGAGAGAGGAGGAGGGAGAGTGGGGGGCTCACTTTGTCGTTGTTATGATGTTGAGGGAAGTGGGGGGTGAAGGGGTGTACAGGAGCCAGTCACCTGTAATAGTGAAGCATTACATTGTGGCCATTCCACACTCATTACACCATTTACAATTACTGCTACCTATCACCCAACTCCCTAAGAGGCCACCATTAGCAGCATGACTCAAATGAAGTGGATAATTGTGTCTCTCTGTGGCATATCATGAGTCAAGAGAGTCAGACAAGAGGGGAGGATGGAACAGAGAAGGACCAAAGGTGGGAAAGGGCCAGAAAGAATGGCGATGAGAAGACTTGTGTGAAATGAAAAGCAGGAACTGCATGGTGGTCTGTTTGTGCAACAACACAACCTTTACTTTAGTCCCTTCAGCTCTTATCACATTAGACACGATTGTCCCAATCATCTGATACTGAAAACATTTCAGACAAACTGCTGACCTGTAGATCAGAGAGGAAGTATTTACCCTCCTGTAAACTTTTTCTGATTTTGCTTTTATCACAAATACATGCTCAAAATCAAAGAAATTTGAATTTCAGACAAAAGACTGAAATCAAAATTTCAGTCTTAAGATTTCATATAAATATTAAATCTTGCTTTTGAATGAGTATTTTGTTTATTACAGGGGTAAAGCTACCCAAGATCAACATGTACCCCTTATGATAAAGTAATGCTGAAGTATTTTCAGGTTCCAAAATCATGTCTTTCAGACATTAGCAGAATATAGACAAGGGTTTGTATGCATTTGTAAAGGAAGGACAGCTACTGATGAAAAAAATATAAAGAAAGAGAGAATACAGAATAAAATAAATAATGGTGAAAACGTGCAGCCATGAGTGGCATCAAACTTTAATCTCACCCAGGCTTCCAAACAGTCAATAAGATTAAAATTCTGTTTTCTCTCTGGAAACCAGTCTTTTTCTTTAGGGACTGGTATAATTAAGTTTTCCCAACAATGCCTTTATTCAGTGGATGGTGAGCTTATCAGCAGCTAAATCAATAGAGCTCTTTATTCACATATGGAATACGTCAGACCTGTATGTACCTGAGGTGGCTGGCCGACTCCAGTCCTCAAGAGCCAGCATCTGGCAGGTTTTAGATGTTCAGCACCTCTTAATAAAACAAATGATTCATTACGGGGCCTCTGCAGAACTTAATGACAAACTGAGAAGGTAATTCATCCATTAATCCAGCTGTGTTGCAGCAGGGACACATGTTGGACACCAGCTCTTAAGAACTGAATTCAGCCATATAACAAACAGCTGGATGGATCCGTGTCACTCTGTGTGTGGTCTTCTCAGTCAGTAACCTTTTGTTTTATAGTTTGTGTCTTCCTGTGTTTTTTATTTCAGTGCATTGCCTCATAACAAAATCCTGCAATCATAAGAAAAGGTAGCCCTGTTATTACCAGATGCTGATGATAGTTTGTCCCTAAAGAGGAACAGAGGCGGAGCTGCTGCTGCTGGAGGTGGGGAGGAAGCTGCCTCTTCTCTCTGACATGGCTGCAGGGTGTAGCAGTTAAAGGACCAAAGTTGATAACAAAAACAGCTTGCTTATCCTGACGGAGTAATGAGAGTAACAGTCTCCAAAGGGGAGTCTTTCCACTGAGTGTGTTCATTCAAAAAGAAACGCTTTGCACAAGGGGGTGGGAAAGAATAATTCATGAATAAGAAAGTGAAACAAAAATAGAGATTCATCTCATGGCATCTCTTGAATGCTAAATATAAGATGGAGGGCAATAATTTTGGAGCAGGCCCAGACAGAGTTGTCAAACTTTGTACAATTACTTTCCTTTCGCTTGTCATGTAGGGCCTGTACGCAAATGAAATATTAATTTTGCATAATAACTTTCAAAGGGGAATTAAGAACAGAGTTAATTATTAATAACATGTGTATTCAAGACATTTCTCTTTTTTGTGACGCACCAAAGACAGTCCTGACAGTTGCCATTCAGAGGAGGAGAATCCCATAATGCCACTCTCTATCAGTAATAACAATCTTTAAACACTGATGTAAAGACTGTGAAACATCTAACCCACATTTCATGAGTGAAGATTTACAATGCAATACTTTAGGAATGTTTGACTTTCTTATGAAAAGTCACACATCTTTGAATCAGAAAGAAAGTTATTTTTATAAACGTTTTCACAACAAACTTTATTTTATTGCAGTTCAGTAAATTTGTATGTCACTAGTTTGCAGTCAATGTCATTTCAAGACACTTTACATGATCGTTACATCCAGTTAGTATGTTAGCAATCTGAAAACTTTAACATGTTAATATTACATACCACAGATTAATCAAACTACCAATTTTGACCTAAAAGCTTCTCTTTTGTTCAACTTTTGTTGAAACAAGTCACAGACAGCAACAAAAGTTGAACATTTTAAATTTTCTTTCAATCCCACGTCCATGTGTGGGAGCTCCAAATTTCTCAAATGATTTCTTTTTAACCTTCCTCAATATGAAAATCTTGAAAACTAACATGTCTAAAGGGCCATCTTTAGACATGTTTGGTTTGAGACAATAAAATATTTGGTGACACTTTATTTAACGGGTTGTGAATAAGACTGTCATGACACAGTCATAAACATGAGTAAGTCTTTATGAATATTTATGACTGTTGCCATAAAGTGTCTTTCGGTAAATCATGACACTTTTAATACAAAGTTGACATTATTCAAAATGTCTGTGTTGTTACAACTTGATATTAACCAAGAAATCATGATCTGACATAAATTTGTTATAAAAATATTACTGATTAAACTTTAAATATTGTAGCTTTATGTTATTAAAGTTTAAAGTCATGTCAGGTGTTATGTCACATTTATGACAGCGTCGTGACAGTCTTACTCACAACCCATCAAAGTGTAACCAAACATTTTCTCAAACATTTTTTGAAAATCTAAATACTGAGTGAAGGTCTATTATATGGGCTGCATGGGCAGATGCCCTGGGAGGCATCAGAAAGGATTGGGGCACCTGAAAACTGTAAAATAAAAACAGCTGTAGCCCAAATTCATTGAACCAAATTAAGTTGAACTTAGCTAAATTGAATAAATTTAATTGTCATTAAATGCATAACAGGCAGTTATCATCAGGGAGCCGTAGGAGTTGTTTGGACAAAAACATAAAATGTTGAAAGCAGAGGTAATGAGTGACATTTTTTTCTTTTAAACAACTTTTCCTTACAGTATGCAGGGTGTGTGTTCCAATTATGTGACCCAATATGCATTGTACACCAATCAAGACTTAGATAGGGTATGTTCAATAAGTCAATGTGACAATAAGTCCAGACGATGGGCTTGTCATTCTGGCTCATGTCTGTACCAGAGAGGCTTTAGGAGCTGAGAGTGAGCAGGCATGGAGGGAAGGAAAGGAGCATCTAAGATGAGACAGATTGTTTCAGGGTCGACTTACAGAAATTCACACTGTAAAAAAAAAAACAAGAGAGGAAAAGTGAGACTACTTCCCATTTTCTCCTCAGATCTTTTAGTTTAATTCAATTGAACCTTTCAATACCTATTTATGACACACAGGAAGCATTCTCTCAATTACATTAAGGGAAGAGGAGACAGATTTAGATGTGGATTCTTTAAAGCCCTTCTCCACAAAGGGAGATAAAGTCAGATAAAAAAGGAGTGTGTTTCTTATTGTGTTCTTTCTGGAAGGGAGGAGAGGATTAAGTCACTTCATATTGCTTCCTGTCTGCGCTCAGGAGGCAAAACACAGCCTAACACATTTAACTAAACTCAGCCTGCTGTCATGTTTCATCTCTTCATGCTCTCAATGTGTTGAGGTTATAGCCAGAAGTTACCAGTTTGTTATGTTCTGCTATTGCATGGGAATGACAGAAGGGGGAGCTCTCAATATGTATGTGACTAAGAGATGCTGTATGGAGAAGAAGAAGAGAGTAAAGAGAGAACTGAAGCTGAACTACGTCTCATGCTGCTTATTTCCTACTATTCGAGTATAGCAATACCACAACACAGTTCCTTTTAATTCTTTCATCGGATCTTTCCGAACAGTTCAAAATGAAGTCTTTCTCTGAAAGGAGAAGAACATAAAAAATTTGTCATCTTCAATGTGATTGTAATCAGATGTACAGACTTTGTTCCACATACCATCTTCTTCAGATTAGATTTGATCAGACACTGACATTTTATTTTAACATATATCCTTCTAATAATTCCACTGTTTTTCTGAGTTTGGTGTTGGCTGTCAGTGTGTTGCCCCAGTCTGTCGGGGCAATAACCTTCCCCTCTCTGGCCTCCACACAGAGGCTGCCAAGTAAAAAGCTTAGAACACAACACATTCCCTTACTGAGTAGCACCGCATGATGGCTCCCGGCGCTACCTTTGTCTCAGTCGTAGAGATGACTAAAATCGAGCATTGTAATGCGACACCCTTAATTTCATGCAAAGTGGCAGGATTATGGATATGAATTGAATGCTCAGCTCTTTTTTGTGTTCCAATTTTCCCAATTAGGATTTTCTGCCTTCGTAATGATGCAAAAGTGTTCTGTTAGTCAAATCAGTGATAGCTATTTATATGAGCAATAATCTCTGAGCCGGCATCAAACTGTCAGAGAAGGAACTGCATAAAAAAAGTAAACGGAAAGCTGGTGGCTCACTGCTTACCCAGGGACTCGACAAGCAAGTGGAAATAAAACAAGTGTTTAAGGCAGGTGTTTAGGTAAATAATCCTCTAACACCATGATCACCACCAGTTATGCTTGGATAAAAATGCTCAAATAACCACACTGCTTTATTTTGCAAGCTGCAGCTCATTCCTCTGTGTCTTGTATTTCAACAGAATAGGGCATGAATGTCTGACAAGTGGGCTATCATCCAAGAGATCATTAAGCACAAGGGTTGAAGTGCCATCTTCAGTGCCATGGCAACAGGGTTGCGAGATGAGATAGAAACAATACAAGACAGGAGGCAGGGTTGGTGCTGAACGATTGCCACTGATGAATGGATTTCCCTCCCTACCCTCAGAAGGCCAGAAACGGGAATGGAAGACCAGAACAGGAAGACAGTGAGAAACAGAGAGAGAGGGAGATTGGAGGAGAAAGGCCAAGCTGTTAGGGGCTTCATAGGTGCACTAACAGCAGTAACAGTATCTCTTTAAATCTCTGATTGTTTCCCACTCAAGGGTCTAATTGAACATGTCAAACAGTGCATTTGCATGGGAATGATTGTTTTTCTTTGTTGTCATGCTGAGCCAGCAGTTTCACATCTGTACTGAACATAGCAGCTCAATACTCACACAGGGCCATGAGAGTGGATATGTTACCCACCACCAACCCAGACTTACACCATAAGTTAGAAATGGATTTCTTAAATGGAGGCATATCTACAATTATGTAGCAATCAATAGTGTTCTGGTTGTTGTGTCAGTCGCCCATTTGTTCAGTAGAACATTTGAGATATTGAACTTTTTTTTAATTTCTCCATAAACAAACTTTGTAAAATGTGGCATGAGTTTTAACAGCATTGTCTGGGACAACATCATAATAAACCCTGTAGATAATAATAATAATAATAATAATAATAATAATAAATTATTTTTGAATTGAAATGTTTGATTAAACAATAAAATACTTTGGACAGCAAAGTCAGGGTTTCCCCCAGTATAATATAAGCCTGGCGGGCTACCAGGCTTTGCATGTGCACCCACCAGGCTAAGCATTGTTTTTATCAGGGAGCAGCAGATTAACATTGCAAAGGCTGAAACAATACCCCACCTGAAGCCACAAATCCCAGAGGAGATGAAAAGTAGGCATGATGAATAAGAGCAGTGAGGAGGAAAAGAAGAAGAAAGTTCAAAGCATTTCTTTCATCAATCACAGTGGGCAACGTGAGATCACTGCTAGCAAGTTGGATGAACTTCAAGCCTGAGAAGGTCTCAACCAGAGTATCAGGAATGCAGTATGGTTGCAGGATCATACCCCCGACTCCAACATCTTTCTGCCGGGCTTCCCCACTATATGAGCAGACATTTACATGTCAAAAGTTGTTTCTGGTTCTCAACAGTTTCAAACAGAAGTGAAGAAATTGTTGTTTTGTGCACATATGTACATGTCTTGGAAGTACATATGTTTACTTCCAAGTTTAGCTAAGAGTTTACTTTAGTATACTGTTATGTCTTAGAAAATTATATGAGATTGACATGTGACCTCATATTCATCGTGAAAAGTGATTAGCATAAAAAATTAAAATTTTCATGATAAGAAAGGTGGCCCTGTTATTTTATAATTGTATATATTTTCAACTTTTTCACACCTATTGCATGTTACAAATGTGTATACCATGTGATCCACATGGGTTTCAGTTATCTTACGTATCAATGTGTAACACGTGCTTTCACATGTGATTTACATCTTTCACACATCATTCACATGTGATAAGTTGCGTGAATCACATGTGTGGTTTTCATGTGAAAGTCATGTAACTTTCATTGGGATTTATCATAGGATTTTTTTTTGTAATGGTAGGATTTCTCATTTGTCTTTGAGCCATTTCTCCTGCTAGTGTTTGTGTGTTTTGTTTGGTTGTGTTTACCCAGAATGCCCTGCACTGTAGTTTGCTTCCGTATTAACACTGAAAAGGCTGAAACAATACCCCACCTAAAACCACAAATCCCAGAGGAGGTGAAAAGTAGGACCTGATCTCTGGTCTGCATGGCTTTCACATATTCATTTGAATGGTGTCAGAGTTCACTTCAACCAAACCAGACCAAGGTTTATAAGAGGACCAGAGTTCACTGTTCAGATCACATTCACACCTCCCCCAACAAACTGGACTTTTTAGAGAGAGGGACCAGAGTTTGATTAAAGTGGACTAAACATTGCTGGTATGAATGCACTCTTAAAGGGAAGTGGGAAAATGAAAGGAGCTGGATTAGCAGTGCTAATGCACAGTTTGTTAATCCAGGACACATTACTGTGAAGTGTCACCTGGATATATGGATCTCTTTTTTGTGGCCATTAAAAGCAGGTTTGTGCAGAATAGACCCAGACTGTCACACCTATCTTTGCTTTTCACATTACAGCCTGAAAACTACAAAAGTCCCCTGAAAAGCAGCATTTGTTTTGTGCTCCCTCAAAATGCCACCAGGTTACAGCTGTTAAAAATTAAAAGAAATGTGTTTTGATTCATGTAATAAGCTCTCCGCCAGTCTCGCTTTGTCTGATGCTGCCTATCAATCTGAGGTTGTAGGCAAATACAGAAAAGCATCAACATACACCCACCAACACGCAGGCCTACAAAAGCAGCTCAAAGCCAGTTTGGGAAGTTCTCTCTCTCACATGTGCAAATCAATCTGCAGAGAACAATCTGTCAGAAAAATCTTTAGCTTTAAACAAGCCGCTGTGAACGGGATGAGTCCTTTTCTGTGGGGCAGGGCGCTGCAGGGACTTACCAATAGCTGTCTTTATGCATCCCAGAGAGTCAATAAGGATTATGAGAGGAAGCTTTTATCTCTTCAAACACAGGGACCAGTCACTCATTTAAATGGATGAACAATTCAGGTATGCTCAATAAATATAAAAAGAATATTCTTTCATAAATACATTCAAATCCCAACTCCATTCAAATTCTAGTACCATATGCTTAATTTAAGATCTAATCTCATTTTTTCTATTTCCACCAGTTCACTGAAAGCAAATCTTTGTACACATAGTTGTTTAAAAACCCAAAGGATAAACACAGACTACCTATTGTTGATGGCAAAGAACCTTCATCCTCAACTTAAGACCCACAGTTCCTTTGAGAGTGCTCCTGCTAGATGCCGTATGCAAAGCAGGTGTGCTGAGAAAAACACGCCTAACAAAAGAGACATTATTGCATTTCACAACCTCCCAAAAAGACGAGCTGAATATTAAAGATGACACAACTGTATTTACGCATCATTTCATCAGACTTAAAATAACCTCTCTTTTTTTTTATCTTGCTCTATCAAATAAAGGAAGCCAATAAAATCTGCCAGGAGGAGAACAAATAAAAGCAAATTTTGACATTTTGCTTTTTGATGCCTTCCATTTATAGGTCAGAGGAAACACCAGCCGACCTCTCATTGTTTCTTAAATGCCATTTTGTAAGGCTGGGAAGCAAGAATTAATTAATGCGTGGGTAGCTGCCACTGTCAAGAGGCAGCACATTAAAATCAATGATTAATAAATTCAAAACACACAACAAACTCAGCTGGGAGATGAAAATAGCATTGTGCGCTCCATAGGAAGCAGCCCCAGAGCACGTCCTCCCGCCGAACCGAGCGTCCACTCAGATGGCTAATAGAAAGTAGCCGTCGCCAGCTGTGTGCCTGTGAATAAAATCTCTTTAATTAAACGAATTACAATGGAAGAGGGAACCAGAAATGTGTGCTGTAGTATTGACAGAAAACCATGCCACACACAAACACACATTATGAAATCCCATAAAGACTTAAAATAACACTGATCCTTTTGTACTTAGGTTATAAAAAAGGCTCAATTCACACATTCTGTGTTTAATCTACAACAGCTCTACGGTTCATGAACAGTGTGCACACAGCGTCTGGTTACTTTAGCAATGATGCTAACTTTAAAACCAGCCATACAACAAAACAATATTTTTATTTGCCAGGTTTGTTACACTGCAATAGGTTTGGTTTGGTTATTCCAGTTTTTCTCACTTTTTGAAGTGCTTTAAGGAGCAGAAAACACCTCCTCCAAATCTGATGTTGACAAAACTGACCAGGTCAGTATTGGAATTTTTTTTATTGGAAAAAATCCAATAAATTCCAACCAAATCATTTTTAAGAAAAGTTGTAGGTTATAGATAAAAATAAAAAATAAAAACTAAAAACTTTAAAGCCCCATATGAATGATAATGACTGTATGGAACTGCACCATACCAGAAATGGCTGGATAAATGAATGACTGATTGACCTTATTCCATAACTCGTTTGGCTTTAATTGAACCAAATCAACTCAATTGGATCAGACTGTTTGCAATAAAATGGTAAATGGTAAATGGACTGAACTTATGTAGCGTTTTTCCAGTCATTTTGACCACTCAAAGCGCTTAAAATAGAACACGTCATTTTTTTTAGTATTGGGTTTTCTGATTAGGTTATAAACAAAGAAGCTGATAACTTTCTTGGTGTCTTGACTTTAATACAGATTCTAATCTCAGAAGTTGAAGCTAACAGCTTGTCTCAGACCAGAGCCAACAAGGGAACTATTTACTGGATTCACCACCAGAGGGAGACAACAACATACTTGAAATAATTTCATTTACCTGATAGATCCTGTCCAGGGTCTTGAGATCTGAGGGTGGAAACCCTCTTGCAGAAGTCGATGTGCAAGTTTCACTCCTGTCCTGTGTACTAATCATTAGTAGCTTCTGCCATGATATCAGAGAATAACTTTGTTCCTCAGAGTTTTCAATAAGCAGAAGTCAATATCTTCTTCCACAATTGTAAATAAGCCTGCATCAATAAAACATTTAGGAGTAAGAGAACAGAAACTAAGTCAGCTGGTAACATCAAAGTGTCTAATATACACTGGTGCGAGTTGTTTACATGGGATGGTGGCAAAGCCCTGAGGGAGGTCTGTCCTGGTTCTAACTTTGCTTAGCTAGAGCAAACAGCGCTGCTGCCGTTTACACACATGCAGGGAGGAAACACTGCTGTGGAAACACTGAGAAGCCTGGATCTGTGCAGGTGGTTACCAAGACTGCCTGCGTGTTACTTATTCTCAACATCTAGAGCTTGAAACAGGTGACCTGCATCTGACAGAGCACAAAAACAATATTTGGTGAAGCTGGTTCTATTAAAATGGACATTAAAAGAGAAAAGCTTCATTCTTGATTGTAAAAATCAAACCTCAGAGATTATAGATGGATGAACTTTGACAATTATGTTAGAAAAAAAAGACATCTAATAATTTGTGAAGAACAAACGAGGTGCACTAAACCGCTTAAGTGTGCACACCCCTCAAATACATTGCTGAAACGTCAGGAAGCCGTCATTGGTAGGAGTCCATCAACATCACTACCCACAATATTTTCTCACATTGCCTTGCAAAGGTTTTCAAAATATGTCAATTTGTGAGATCTCTTGTCCAGATAACCTCACAGATTTAGTTCTGAACTTTGTCTAGACCATTACACAACACCGAGCCCATGATGACATTCTTAACTGGTGAACGTCACAGAACCAAACTGAAGTCGACGTCCAAAGTTTTCCTCCAAACTCCTGTCAATGAGCTGTTTGATACTCTATTTCTGTGGTTCTAAACGGTTTACAAACTCGTTTTATTACGGCTGCTTAAAAAAAAAAAAAAAAGTCAGGTTACACTTGTATCGTGTTAGAATTGTAAAAATGCAGTTAGTTCTTTACATGTTGGAGTATGACATTTACTTTAGTGGTTCTCAGCCCTCAGCCCTTTAGATGGACCTCTGCTCCAGCACACTGGCCTAAATGATGCCATTACCTTTTCAGCATCAAGTCCTGCTGAAAATGGTTAGTGACACTTTAAAGTCAGGCAGCAAACTATGCAGGACTTTGTGCCCTGAGGTACAAAGTCCTACATAGTTGGATCAGGCTTAAGAAACCCTGATCCAACTGATGTGACGTCCAGAAATAGTTTCAATTAATAAAAACTAAAATATTCCAGGAAAATAAGTACAGAAAGATTTGAAGAAAACCCCACTGGATTCTAAACAAACTGACATTTTTGTCAATGAAAACCTTTTTCACAAAAACCTTGGGATGGCTAAAGTTGTGTAATAGTTGTGCTGAACAAACAGCAAATTTTCTCCAGTGGCTTTGATTTGAGTTTCTTAATTTGAAACTAAACTTCTAAATTAAGAGTGAAATTTGAAAAAAAAATTAAAAAATAGGGGAATCAGAGTAAAAGGCTTTGAAAACAAATGCATGCCACTTTCCAGATTTCTATTTGTAGAAAATTGATAATCCATGCATCTTCACACTGAACTCCAATAAAAATACACTAAAGTTTGTGTTTGTTGATAGACAAAATGTAGAAATGTTCAATAGGAATAAGGACTATAAAATAACCACTTCACTAACCAAGACTGGGCATTTCTGCACATTTATCAGTGACTCCATAATTGAAGATTTCTTACATCAAAGGAGTTACCAAGATTTTTTTATCAGAGTAAAAAGAAAAAATAAAGGTTTTTGTAGAAATTCAAACTGTGTCCAGTCTTTGCCACTGAGGTCAGTTTCAGTTTACAAGTTAAAACAATTATAAAGGCATTTGAGATCCACACAAGTGTTTAATTTTTGTGTTGCCATTTCTGAGAAAAACCCAACATTTTTACTTGCAGAAAAACCTATGGGCCATTTTCATGATTTACTAAGCCTGAAATTTAAGATATATTGGAAAAGTCCTATAATGTTAAAAAAGTGGACTAAAAATAAATATTTGGCAATATTTTGTTGGCCAAAATGAACTTAATGCACCTTCATGTACATAACATTAAGCTATTATGGATGGAATATGAATTCTAAAAGCATGACACTGACACCTAGTGGAATCAAGCCGTCTTGTGATTCTAGAACAAACAGACAACGCCTTTTACATTTAAGCAGAATTTGAAAACTTTATAACCTTTTTAAAAAAGTGCCTTTAGAAAAGGCTGACCGTGGATATCACAAAAATCTTAAGAACTTTTAATGTAAAACAAGTAGCAGCATTTTATATATATATATGTATATGTAAAAAAAAAAAAAAAAGAAAAAATAGAAATCTGACATTTTGATAGGGAGAAAAAAAAACTGCAAAGTGTGAGGAAAAAAAAACATTAAATTAAATACAATCAATGTTGTAGCTTTTAAAGCCTGGCTGGTTCACTTGTCCTTTGAGGTAGCCAAGCTACCTGTCCCAAAGACACGGCCGCTGGTCACGATTCAGCCGACAACACCAGAGGGGGAAACTAAAGAAGAACATGCCATTTCTTGCACACAAACATTTCCCATCATGCAAAGCCCACTTCATAGCAGCACTTAGGACCAAATATGACCCTAGAAATAGTTATTGGGCGAATGAGATGAAAAATGGTAAAAATATATATAGTAGAAAAAAAAACAATTATCCGCACACCAATCACTGTTAAAACACATGCACACAATCAAGTAAAGAATCTGTAAAATGGCACCTCTATATTGTCCCTGCATAGGAAACGAGCATAGGAACCTAACAGATTGCCTCACATAGTCCTACTCCCATTTCTGCTTGCAGACTGAAGTAAGGGTTGAGTTGCTGACGTTGGTCAGGGAGCTTCTATCTCATCTTTAACTGAAACCAGTCTCTCTACAAAAGCACTGAGAACCTCCTGTGTCCTTCTAAACAACATAGCTTGGCAATCAGTTCCAGGTTGAACTGTTTTCTACTCTGGAAGGTTTGTCTGGGGGGGAGGTGTGTATATCCGTGGTCTGACTGTGGGTCCTGAAGCCTCAGCTCCATTCAGCTCGTCGGTTTTTTCACTGCTCAGAGGCGGAGTCAGGACGCCAGAGGGACAGCTGCTGGGATGCTTCAGGTCCACGCTGTGGTAGGACTGGGCCTTGACCTGCACACAACCACAACACACTGGAATAAAACACTACTAATAATAATGATAAGAAGAAGATCTCAATTTGTACTCAGCACAGTTTGTACAGTTCTCAATTGATAAAAAAAAAAAAAATGCAATCTTATTAGTCACATTAGCACTGTGATTAATGACTATGTCTAACTTTGTAGGCTTGAAATATAAATATGTACAAAGTTGTGATTCTTATAGAAATGGTGACCTGGGCAAGCCCCTCCTTCTCCAGCCCCTCCAATTAAAATTAAAGCAATTATTAAAAGAATTTTTTGGAGCAAAAAACAGGCAATTAAGTCTCCCAGTTCTCATCAGCATTACTCCACCACACATGTATACAAGTAGGGAGCAGACTTGTTCAGGGCACAACTGACAGTTAAAAAATAATAATAATAATAAATATAATCAAATCTCTCTTTCCAAATTATGTTTTAGGAAAAAATAAAATCATTTGTCACAAAATACAACTATGGACATTAATGTAGGAAGGTGATGTACTTTAATTTCTAGTTATTCTGATGTCACCCAGAGCAACTGCCCAAACAGCCCATATCAAACACAACCACTGCATGTTTTTATAAACTGTTTAAGAAAATGTTTGTCTGAAGATTCTGGGTTTTTTATATATTCAGGGAGGTTTAAATGAATTCATTTTGTTGTAAATGTTAAATTAGAAATGCTCCTCTCCATTAATTTACTATGAAACTTTACGATGAGGCGACAGTTACATTTGTACATGTGAAATTTCGAGCTCATACATGTAGATGTGTACACGCAGCCGACGACACAACAAAAGTAAACTGAAAAAATTTTAACTTTTGTTGCCGTCTGCTACTGTAGAAAACTTTAGTCTGTCACTATTGCTATAGCATCAGTAAACCTCTCTTGGAGATGCTTTTAGGTTAAAATAAGTAGTTTGATCAATCTGAATTATGTAATATTGATGTGTGAACATTTTCAGATTGCTTGCTTATGTTAATGTTGACAGACCTACAGAAACATAAAACCATGTAAAGATTTACGACTGCTCTCCCTGGATGTAAATGCAGACAGACTGGTTTGTACCAGAATTGAAAATGATAATTACCAGCAATGAAAGGAATGACGAGTGGCTCTGGATGTTGTGCATGTCGTCTGTAGCAATCCCAGGGAAGGTTTTCATTGGTGAGCCGCCGGCCTCTCGCAGCACCATGGCAAACGGGACCATCCACCTCACACACTCCTCCACTTCCGCCCTCTTGAGAGCTGCATAAAAGGCGAGGAGCAAAACTCATTGTTATAGCAAAATGAAAATAAGCAAAAATACAATATCTGGAAAACCACATGACTAGTTGCTCATGTGGATTGGTTAATTACATACTTTATACTTAAAGGTACAACTAGAGTCTTAACACAAGATATACAAATAAATATAATTTTTTTGTACTCCTGTTAAATCCCATTTAAGTAATCAGCCAGTGGATCTAAAAACATTCTGGTGCTGGTGACATTTAGAGTTGACCCAAAGCATAAATGAACTTAGAAGCTGCTTAACACCGCCAGACCTTATGTTCAAACATTTTAACTGAAACCATAGATCCAGAATTATAACATTTGTTTATCAAGAATGACGATGTTGTTAGATTTAATTTAATGGTTTCAGATAAAAATTAAAATATTTTAAATTGTTCAATATTTAAATTTAAGATTTTAAGGAGAAAGTACAAAGAACAATCTTAGATTGTTTTGTTACCATAGCTATAATCTAAAGCTATGAATTTCATCTCTGTATCTAAGCTCTGTTTATTCACAAATACATCTCAGTAAATTATAACTATCACTGGTTGCTTTTAAGCTTGGTTAATTTAACCCTTCTTTAAATTAATTAATTTAACCCTTCTTTCCCATTTAACATTCCACTAAATTTGTATTGAAACGCCCTAGTGTGGCTGATGTGCTTAGCAGGAAGAGGGGCCCCTAGTCAAATTCTGTTCAAGGCCCCATGCAACCTTGGGCCGGCCCTGAATGACGAGCTAGAGTTGTTAAACTTCACATTAAGACAAACAGGGTGGCACTACAGGGAGCAGCGCCACAGAGAGATAGCAACAGTTCTGTTTAGTATCCAGTTTTCAATAGGCTCCACAGCCAATTGTTTTGTTTGTCTGGGCTCATCGTGACAGATTTTTCTGATCTCTGCTCTTGTCGGTTGGCTGGCCCTGTAGCAATTTTTTGTGATTGCTGCAACCTAAAATAACTGATTTGACAACATTTTCAAAAAGTTGTGGTCAAACTTGAAATTTATTTAGCTTTATTTTTGACAAAATATGGTCTTTGTAAGTTTACTTTTTTGTAAACTTACAAAAAGGTTTACATTGGTGTACATAACCGTCCTAAAAATGACAAGATTTTAACAATTTAATATTTAAAGTGCAAATAACATTTGCACTTCTTGAGATAGAACCCTTAATGCAAATGAAATGATTTTTACATAACAGAACGGTATTTGTGACACTGCCAAAACATTTGGCTCAAGATAAAGATGCCTTGAAATCCCAACTGAGGCTCCACATATTCAGCTAATCATTGACAAACCTCAACATGTTTTTAATTAAACTTCACCTCTCTACATGTTAGAAAGTCATGTTCTTCTCACCTGAGACATTTTCCACTAGCTCCAGTGAGGAAAAGTGAAACAGTGCAGACGCAGCAAGGATGCCATTGGAAAACTCAAGGCACCTCACATCAAGTATACACAGATCCAGCAACTGAAAGGAAATGAGAGAACATGATGAAGCAGAACTATTACTTTTTCAGGCCAAGTAGCATAAATAGCTATTGTGAACACTTATTAAATATATTTTACAATGGCTTCTACATTTTTCACCCTCAAAGTGTCAGCTTGTAGTTGATAGCGTTTGGAGAAAATCTGGTTTCTGATGAAGCCTCAATCCACAGACATCAAAGACACGTAGAAACACACCTGAGCGATCTGTGTGAAGGTCTCCTGAGGATATATGGGGATCAGCAGCTCCTCAGTGTCTTTCAGGTAGGCCACCTGCATGTAGACGTTGAGCCAGGAGATGGGCGTCTGTGGACTGAGACTCCAGTTCAACTCCTGAGGGTAAAGAGAAGGAAAACATCAGAAATATCACTTCCTGCTAGAAAGCTACCTTATATCATGAGCTGGACGACATGACTGTAATATGCATTATGATATAAAGGTTTTGTATCAGTCTATAAACAATTTAGATTAGTTTTTTGTTTTAAATATACCACAAATCTAGTGTTACTGAAATATCAATGCATGCAAAATCACAAAGAACTGATAGCTAACATTATCCAATTATTAAAGTACCATGTATTCAAAATGTATTGACTCTTGTTTTTTATCCACCATTGCATTTTTGAAGAAGGTAGTAAAGCCATTATCCACATGAGTTACATGTGGATAATGTAGGTAATGCCTGAAAAACTCCCACTGCAGAAACATCATTAAGTATGTTTGCTCTTTTATTTCAGTGCTTCAGTTTTGATTAATTACAGAAAAAAAATTCCTACAAACATTAAGCCTTTAAATCATACTGTAGAATGTAAACCCATATGCCATTTGAATAAGTGTTAAAATGAGTAAATTATCAGATCCAGGTGAATAGAGCCGAATGATCTGTGATTTCCACAATGCTCCTTCCTCCTCGTTGTGATTCGCCCAAAGTTTGATATTTTATTACTCATTTCACAAAGTGAAAATAGTCTTCTTCAAATTTGCTACACCAAAATGTTGTTTTGATGATTGTAGCTTACAGATTATGAAGCCACGAGTTCTGGCAAAGAGACAATCAACCTGTGGTTCTGCTGGGTGTAACGGAAACCCAGGGTGCTTTGATAGCAGCCTTCAGTTCATCTGCATTGTTGGGTCTGGTGTCTCATCTTCCTCTTTACTCAAACTCCAGTCCTCAAGGGCCACTGTCCTGCAGTTTTTAAATGTGCTACAGGTACAAAACACTGGAATGAAATGGCTTAATTACCTCCTCCTTGTGGAGATCAGTTCTCCAGAGTTTTGCTAATGACCCAATTATTCTATTTAGGTGTGGTGCAGCAGAGGCACATCGAAAAGTTGCAGGACAGTGGCCCTTGAGGACTGGAGTTTGACACCTGTGCACTATAGTGTCTCTGAGTGGGATCAGATCAGGTCAGGTCAGCTTGCCAGTCTCATCAAGAACAGGAACACCATGGTGACTGAAGCAGCTTTTGGTACCTTTTGCAGGTACCAAATCTTGGTGAAAAATTTAATCAGCATGATCAGCATAAGAAAGCATAAAGGGCTTTAAAACTTCCTGATGGTGTCTGACTGACCCAGAATGAGACCTGCTGCAGGCTCAGGTAAACTTTGGAGGTGTTTTGAGTCAACTAGCTGAGTAAGGTGTAAGCCTGTCACGATAACAGATTTTGCTGGGCGATAAATTGTCTCAAAAATTATTGCGATAAACGATAATATTGTTTGAAGACATTTTTACATTGATTTAATGGAAATTACGTAATAATACTTGCAATTTCCGGCTAAGATAGATACACTTTACTTTAAAAAGAACACTTAACACTGGGACTGATACACAAAATAAATAAAACCAAAAATAAAATAGATTCTTAGTCTCCATTAACAATAAATGTACTTGAATAAAAACTAAACAACATAAAGCCAAAGTGGAAATAAATACTGCATTCAACCAAAAGAGTGCAGATTATAAAGTCTGTATAGTATATTGCCCTTCAGTAATCATTAGATTTAAATAAAGAAGACATCCGACTGCCTGATGCAATAGTTCACACTACAGAATTTTGTACCCCGAACGACAATCTTAGAATGTTCTTCGTTCTGAGATTGTCACTTGTGTTGTGTGTTACGGTAGATCATTGTGCCGCTCCGATCTAAATCAAGGATTTGCCCAGACTGGGAGCGTAACACAGCCTGTTGAATGTGACCGGTACCCATTCAGAAAGCGCGGATTCTCCTCCTGCTTTCTGAGGGGAAACACGAGGGAATCCCGAACAGCTGACACGGTGCAACCCGAAGTCCAGCAGACATCGGAAACAACATGAATGTTTATTCAACAGTTCGTGCAAAGAAAATATCAATAACTAGGGGAGGAGTTGGAGCAAAATTTCTACCAGAAAACCCAGTAACTTTTCAGCTGTTCTTTGTTAACGTGACCTAAATAGTTATAATGATTTTCATTCAGTCAGGACTGACAGTAGCCACATGCATTGCAGGTAGATTATAGTAAGGAATTGATTAATGCCTGGTTTCAAAGTTAGTGACCTGGACATAATATTTTGTGTCCATTGTTGGACACAACACGGTTTGGATCGAACGGTTTATAGCGAGGATTTCTGTCGGCTAATGTGTCTCTCAGGTTTTGATAATGGGCCGACAATCCGCGACATAAGATCGTGCAGCGCGCGCTGGGCATTACACTAAGGAAGTAAGGAAGGGAGGGTCAGTGGAGAGCACCGGAGTGGAGCCTTTTTTCATTCAGTGTCATCAACAGTAAGAGAAAAAGGCAGGAAGAAACAATATAGCCGATAATTAAAATGAGGTTGATAGTTTTAATTTATTGTGCGATTAATTGACTTCTCATTTATCGCGAAAGGCCTAGTACACAATGAAGTTCCAATATTTAACTTTTCACAATTTCCAAATCTTCTAAAACGTTGATATTTTTATATTAACTATCTGTAAGCCATAAGTGTCAAAATTACAAGACATTGAGCCTTAAAATCTCACTCTGTATTTAATCTAATATGTAAATTTCATTGTCTGAAATGAGTGACAAGAAGTACAACTTTTTCCACAATATATTTTTTTTAAATATCCTGAAAATGTAACACTTAATTTTATAGTTATTTAGTGGAGGAAAGACATATCGTGTAAACCTTTTTTAATATTTTTATGGCTCTGGTAGTCTTTGAGAGTGGTCAGAAAAGAAGGTGGGTCATGAGAAAGGGAGAAGATGTGTGGCAAAGGTCATCAGGCCCGGATTTGAACCTGTGACGGCTGCATCGAGGACTGAAGTTTCCATACAAGGGTTGTGCTTTTCCCCTGCGCCACCACCTCACCTTCATGTTCAGAATTTTTAAACACAGCTGGTATGGTTGTTTTTACCAACAGCAATCTGTTGAATAAATGCAGTGTTCCTGTAATCTGGGTTTGATCTCAACTGAGGTAATGGCGTTCCAGTTAACATAGTTGGAGTCAGACAAGTCAGGATTTCAACATGGTGATGCCCAATTAGCCCCTGTTCGCACTACCACTTATGAATGTTGTTTAAATAGAATAGAATAGAATAGAATAGATAGCAATTATTGTCATTGAACAGGATTCAACGAAATTTCTATTGCAACTCCCATGCAAAAAGTCAAATATATACAATAAATAAAATAAACAAACACACAATAATAATAGCAATACACACAATAATAATAATAATAATAATAATATATACAACTAAAATTAACTAAAGGCACCCAACCACACCAAAGAAGAAGCAGCAGGTCCAATTATGGTATAGTGCAGATGATGTGACAGTGCAAAGTGCAGAACAATATGGCTGTGTGGGGGCGGGGGATATGTACGTGAGGTTATGATATGTGTGGGAGGGGGCGGCAGGGAGTAATGGATCTGACGGCTGTGGGGAAGAAACTGTTTCTCAGTCTGTTTGTTGTAGTCCGTATATTCCTGAACCGCTTGCCTGATGGCAGCGGCACAAACAGACTGTGGCCCGGGTGGCTGAAATCCATGGCTATGGATCCAGCTCTCTTCTTGACCCGGCCTATGTAAATGGAGGGGGCATCCCACAATGCCTTGTGCTGTTCTCACCACCCGTGTCAGTTGTTTCCTCTCCAGTGCTGTGCAGCTACCATACCACACAGTCACGTTGAGGCAGAGGACGCTCTCGATCATCGCCCTGTAAAAGTTCACGAGCAGCCGTGAGGAAAGTCCAGCCCGTCTCAGTTTCCTGAGGAAGAAGAGCCTTTGTTGTGCTTTCTTCACCAGGTGGGAGGTGTTTGTATTCCAGGAGATGTCAGATGTGATGTGGAGGCCCAGGAACTTGATGTTGTCCACACGCTCCACCTCTTCTCCATCTATGAGAAGGGGAGTGTGATCCGTACTCCTGGACCTTCTGTAGTCCACAACGACCTCCTTGGTCTTCCCTGTTTTCAGCACCAAGTTGTTTGCTGAACACTGCTGAGTGAGCTGCTGAATCTCCTCTCTGTAGTGGGTCTCGTTGTCTGAAATAAGACCCACTATTGTGTCGTCCGCGAACTTCACAACTGTGTTGGTGGGGTGGATGGCCACGCAGTCGTGTGTAAACAGGGTGAAGAGAGCTGGGCTGAGCACACAGCCCTGTGGCGTGCCTGTGTTGAGGACCAGTGGGGACGATGTTGAGCCACCTATTCTCACCACCTGAGGCCTGTTGGTGAGGAAGTCTCTGATCCAGTGGCACAGTGAAGCAGGCAGCCCCACCTGGAGTAGCTTCAGCACCAACTTGTCTGGGTTGACAGTGTTAAATGCTGAGCTGAAGTCTACAAATAGCCTCCTAACGTAGGTGTTGGGATGCTGCAGATGGGTCAGGGCTGTGTGCAGAGTGATGGAGACAGCATCCTCTGTTGCTGGAGAATCCTCTCAAAGCACTTCATGATCACCAGGGTCAGAGTGACGGGCCGGTAATCATTCAGGCTGGTGATGGACGTCTTCTTCAGTACAGGGATGATAGTGGAAGACTTGAGACACTCAGGAACCATGGCGAGCTGCAGGGAAAGATTGAAAATGTCCAGAAACACTCCTGCCAGCTGGTCGTCGCATGTTTTCAGCGTCTGGCCTGACATCTTGTCCGGTCCTGTAGCTTTGTGGGTGTTGATCCTCCTCAGGGTGGACGTCACCTGGTGCTGCTGCAGGACGAGAGGCCGGTACTGCTCTTCCAGTCGGGGTAGATGTACAGCTTATCTGCTGCCCACCGTGTCAAAGCGGGCAAAGAAGCTGTTTAAGGTGTCAGGCAGGGTGGGGTCGCGGCTGGTCAGCTGAGTGTCGTGTTTGTAGTCCGTCATGGTCCTGATGCCTCTCCACATGCTACGGAGAGGCATGTTGATGATGAAGTGTTCCTCAATCCGCTGTTTGTACTGGAGCTCAATTCCTTTTTTCTGTTCCGACCAGGCCCTGCTATAAGCCAACCTGTCTCCAGACCTGTAGGCAGCCAGCATCCCGGGCTTTCAGCAGGGCCCATACTGTGTTGTCCAGCCATGGTTTCTGGTTTGGAAACACTTTTATGATCTTAACAGGTAGGACAGCGTCAGTGCAGAACTGAATATAGGACAGAACGGACGATGAGTATTCCTCCAAGTCTGCTCCGTCCCTGAACACACTCCAGTCTGTGTTCTCAAAGCAGTCCTGAAGTGCAGAGGAGGCCTCCTCAGTCCAGACCTGAACTATTCTGGTGGTCAGCTTAGTTCTGCAGGCCAGAGGCTTGTAGACAGGAATCAGCTCCACTGAGATGTGGTCAGACATGCCCAGATGTGGAGCTGCTACAGCCTTGTAGGCTCCAGGGGTATTGCAGTAGACCTGATCCAAAATGTTATTGTCTCTGGTGGGAAAGTTTATGCACTTGTGGAATTTGGGAAACACAGCCTTCAGTTCCACGTGGTTAAAGTCCCCCGCCACAATCATGGCCGCCTCGGGGTTGGAGTTCATCTGCCCGCTGATCAGGCAGTACAGCTCCTCTAATGCTAACTTAGCCCGCGGTGGTATGTAGACGGCCACGATCACAATGGACGAGACTTCTCTCACCAACTTGAAGGGTCTGCATTTCACCGCCAGATATTCCAAGTCAGGAGAGCAGAACGTGCCGACAGAGTGTGTGGCTGTACACCAGGCATTGTGTACATACAATGCCAAACCTCCACCTCTGCTCTTACCCGAAGCTGCAGTCCGATCCGCCAGGAACAGAGCGCGCCCTGTTATCTCCACTGCTGCGTCAGGGATGTTGTCATCCAGCCAGGTCTCTGTGACAACAGTCACACAGCTGTCCATCCGGCGAGAGATAATTCGGAGTCGCACCTCGTCAATTTTGTTGACGAGAGACCTAGCGTTGGCGAGGAAGAGACTGGGGAGGGCCTGTCTGTGAGGGCTAGCTTGTAGCCTAGCTCGCATGCCGGCTCTCTTACCCCTCTTTTGTTTACGCTGCCTCCTCCGTCGCCTTGGCAGCAGGGGGGAATGATCATAATCCCAGGTGTTCGAAGCAGCTCTGGAGGAATAAAGTCCAGCTTGGTGGGTGTGTGAAGTCCAAACTGTGCTCCTATGTTCCACAGTTCTGATCTGCTATAAGTTGTCAAGGCTTCCAGTAGTGTGTTGAGCAAAGACATCGATAAAAACAGGTTAACAAAAACAAAAACACGGGAGCTCAGAGCCGCAGCGTCTACACGCACCACCATCTTGGTGAAGTTGGTAAAGACTAAGCTTTACTTTCAAAAATCTAACACTTTTAACATGTACAACATAACATTTATCACATGTTAAACCAGCATAAAGTAATGGCTACACCTTAAAAGTCCTAACTACAAATACTTAAAGGGATTTTACTGATGCAAACTTCTGTGATTTGTTGCTTTTAGAGCAACAATAGAGGAGAATAGAACAGCAACAACTTTGGATACCAAAAAAAAATGTTAAAATGCCTGTGTAAATTATGTATCAGTGATCATTTTAGAGTACTGAACTGTACTGAACTGTATTATAATAACTTCAAAGTCAGAGTAAGTTTGTAACATTTGCAGATATTTCACAAAACCAGAGAGAGGCCTTACAAAGGAGCAGAAACCACACAGACACACAGCAGTACCTCATCTGCTAAAAATCTGTTGGCCCCAAAACTGTGTGTTTTCATTTCTTTTTGTTTCCAAACAAATGAGTTCAAACTAAAATATTACTTTCAATGACAGATTTAAATTCTCTTTTGCCACAGATGGCTGAGAAAAAATAGCTAATTATCTTAACAACTATGACAGTTAAAGCTGGGATGCCAAATTCTTTCACTACTTAATGCAGCAGAACCCCAGAGGGTAAAATAAAGCCCTCAGGGAAACATCCTGGATCCTGGGAAACATTCTTGCATGGAAATGTCCATCAACACAAATTTATTTGATTTATTTAGGGCCAATTACACACATTCACAAGTGGTGCCATTTGTCCATATGCGTTTTCTAAAGTTTCAGAACAAACCAATGGTGGATCTTTTTCATCCATTTATCTCTGCATCCATTTATCTACAGTTACTTCATGGACCTTCATGTGTAACCTATGAAGCCAATTTCTAAGGTTGTCTTTCCTTTTCCAAGAACTAAAATCCAGAGCTAAAGAATACAAGCAACTATGTCAATAAATACCAACTGTAAATTCTCAGTTTAAGACAAATGATGAATGTTATTGAATTGTATTAAATTTCTAATCTATGACAAAGACATGTGTTGTCACCTGTTGACATGCAGAACATTTTATGGAACATCTTGGAGTTAAGTATTGCTTACCTTCATGATAATAATCTCCATATTGAGAATTTCATCTTCTGTGCAGGCTTCGTCTGTAACATAGGCAAATTGGTGGACTTTTGGAGGATACATCTCCTGGAAGAGATGAGATGACGACTGCATCAGCAAAAGCCACCATAATGATGGAAAACCTATCAGAGATTAACAGTAATAGCTCTAACCTCCATTTTGGCAGCAATGAAAAGACACGTAATGCCAATGAGTTGCAGTGTGGATTTGAAAAGGTTCCTCTGTGTGGCCATGAAGCGATCAAAGTAGTCCTGAGCGAGGTGATACGTCTCTCTGTGCAGTTTGTAAACCTCACTTACCTAAAATCCATTCAAAAAGAGGAAATAGAAGCTGAAGGGTTTCCTGCAAAGCACTTAGTGAATATACAAATTTAAAACTCAAAGAGTTTTATAACTTGTTTGCATTAATAAGGACCACTACAAAAATCTTAATCAAGCTTTTATCTGCATTTTGTAAACATCTGAGTCAGCTGCCTTAGACTTCTGTCACACAATGCTCTCAGCCACTACATCTAGGGCTGGCCGATAAAACAACCACCATATCTATCGCAAAAAATAAATATCAATAGAAAATACATCTGATAGAATGCTGCTCTGTGGGCTGCACAGTTGGTAGCAAAGTTGCCCGGTGTCTTTCTGCATGTTTTCCCTGTGGATGAGTAGGTTCTCTCTGGATACTCAAGAGGAATTGCTTGACCAAAATAAAGGTATACTTAACAAGAAATAATAATTATTGATATCAACTGATATGAAATGCTTATGTCACCATGTGCTTTTCAGCCATCTTGCTGATGGCACTAGGCAGACCTCCAGGTGTTGCCACCTTACTGACCTCCATAAGCCAGTCCAAGAGGATGGCCCTCATCTTGGGCTCCAGATGCGGATGCTTCTCCAGCATGTGGGAGTCCTTGGAGTAGGTTCTGTCCTTCTTCAGCATGTTGCTCCACACCTCATCCTTACTGGCCCAGCTGACAAATACAGAAGCGTTAACTCAAAATCCACCAATGAAAAACTGGAGGAAGCAATTGAAAAATAAATGCTGTGAGAGACAACATGAAACAGACCTGCTTTCTTCAGACGCTAAAAACAAAGAAAAACTTTTAACATATTTTTCTAGGTCAACCATAATCAGCAAGATGGGCTGCCTTTTAACGAAGCATTAAAAACAGACTTTGTTTTTTTTTTGTGTAGTTAACCCAGCAACTGTCAGAAACTCTAAGTTTTAGGTTCCCATTTTAAAATACCCCAGCCACCCTTAGTGGATTAGGTAGATATATAGAAAATAGATAGATGGCTTTTAGGAGCTCACCCCTTGATGTGCCCAGATGGCACCAGACTGGGCTCCCACAGCTCAGAACAATCAACCACTTAACAGAACTCACCAAAGCATTGGAAGCGGAGTGCAGTGAACCGGTGTTACGAAGATGTTGTGAAAGTTGTAGTGAAAGAGGCCCACACTGGTCAAGGAGCCCTGCCGGTCCTCCTCCTGAGGCGGAGTGGAGGTCCATCTTTGAGGACTTCTGCAATCCACCTCAAGACTGCAGCTCACCTGCTAGGAAGAAAGATACAACCAAAACAACACAATGTGTTCTACAGTTAGGAATGACTTCCCTGAGGGACGATCACAGACAAAAGGAGCTCAGATCAACTGGAGGTGGGCTTTTATCTTATCATTTATGACTTATTGTGAACAAGTTATGATTGTGTCTTATGAGTCTTAATAAATTATTTTCCATTTTCTCTGTTTGCTCCATAAAAGCATCAATAAATATTGGTACATAAAAAAAAATGGATCGGGTGCTGTTTGTGTGTGGAAATAAATCATACATCTTGAAGTCGCTTCCTGTAGAAGCTCATTTCAAATGAAAATGTTTTTCAGGACCATTATAGCCACACTGTTACCTAAACATGAAGTAATAAATGGCCTAATTTTTATCATTATAGCAACACTACCATAAAATATTGTGATAAGATATAAATAAGATCATATTAAAACCACAAATGCAATATTTTTTTCGTCTTGCAATACCACTTGCTGCAGTAGAGGCTTACTGCAGCAAATTATCACCTCTGATAATTGGTACAGAAGATGCACAATTATTTATTAATTTGAATTTCCTAGTCAAAGTTTGGATCCAAATCAAACTGAAGAAATTCCAAACAACTTCCAGGTGAATAATTTCTAAAAGATGTTCTCACAGAAGCTGATTAGACATGCACACCACATTTCTCATATTTTCATTTGAGACAAATTTGAAATTCATAAATTGTTTTCCTTCCACTTCACAATTATGCATGACTTATGTTGGTCTGACACAATGCCTGAGCGCACACAAAGTTATTATGTGGCAAAATATGAAACATATTACATTTGATTAACTTCCTAATATGGTCATTTCATATTATTCCCAGCTTTTCATTTAAAGACAAATAAACCTTCTCATCTCCATGCACAGAGCCTGAACTCTGGGCTAACAGATCTTCCCATCAGGCCAGTTGATGGAAAGAAACACTGCCAGTTTAAACTTCCTCTCAGAGCATCCTGAAAGCGGCCAGAAAAATAAACTTACCTCAGACTCATGGTGCTTTTTCTTTGTCATCTCGTCTACCTCTTCATCTGGGTCTGGTAAAAACTACAAATCCAAGATTAAAAGAACGTATGAACAGATTTCGACCAAGGCTCAAATTAAATAGCAAATACAGACAACTGTACAAATACTCATGAGCATCAATGACCAGTTAGGAGCCGTTTAATAATTTATTTCAACTAAAACTTTCAACAACTTTCCAGGGAGAAATGATTACATTTCTGTCTTTAATTTTTTAAACCACGTCAGGTGGACCACCTCACATAAGCTTTTCTCCGACCCTACAAGGTGAGAAGTACACATCCCACCACGAATATGGACATACACACCAAGGAAGACTTGGTTAAATGTCTCTTGGCATACTGGAAATCACCTGAAAGCTTCTTTTCAGTCATCAAGAAGCTTCTTGCTGAATTCTGAAAATATGTGAGCATTTCTGTCTTAAACCTCCCTGCTTTCCTGGTATAGACCCATAGTTCATAAACAGGGTTAAGGTCCATGCCAATAAAGAAGTTCAATATTGCCCTACCTTATCCATTACCAACACATCACAAACCAGTTCTGGGGTCTGTTTGAAATCATTGATCTGGTAAGGCACTTAAATGTGTCCTAATTTACAGCAACACAAGTAAGGGGCGTCCATGGTTAAACGGACGGCGGAGTCCGGCGGCAACAGGTGCTTAAATTCTGTGTCCAAAGGTTGAGACCTTTTCCTGTTGCGGGCAACAACGGGGCCCGGCAAATAACCCGTGTTTGAACGGACGGCGGAGTCTGGCGCTAACAGGCGCTTAAATTCCGTGACAAAAAGAAAAGGGAGGAAGGAAGGAAAAAAAAGGAGGGAAAAAAACCCCACTTGGTATTTTATTCTATGTTGCATGACTCTGTGTTTTGTGTTTATGATGTAAAGCACTTTGAAATGCATTGTAGCTGAAATGTGCTATACAAATAAAATTTGATTTGATTTTGAAAAAAAGTCACACATTGTGATGCTTCTACCACCATGACTGTTCCAGTGCTGTTATGCTTCAATTTAACTCTTTCAAATATCAGTCTTCCCTCCATTAAGTTGAAATGTGATCACAACTATTAATGCAAATTTCCTCATTCGTACATTTTCACCAGACATCTGAACTTTTCCACAAATCTGACCAATCAACCAAATGTTTTCTGCATTTCCTTTTCTGACTGATCACTGCAACGCAGCTATATTTCTGCAAATCTCCTGAATCTCCTAATTTAACTTCCTGTTTCACAATGTCACTGAAAGCTAGACCAGCAATATAGAAGCATGCGTGATGCTAAGCTGTAACATTTACCTTTATTATTTTTGTAAAAACCATCTTGAAACTTTCTGTAGGACTTTCTTATGCTGTGTAAACCTTTTTATGTTATCTTGACCAATTGAGAATTTTTCTTTTGCACTTTGGCATCTCAGGACATGATTTGATTTGCATTAAGTGGAAATCAATACTTTCCACTTAATGGAAATACCTTCTTGAATGCCTTCCAGAAGGTACTTGAAAACATTATTTTCACTTTAATAACTATTCAAATCCTGTCTCCTTTGTAAAGGTTGTGTGCAGCAATTTACATTTTTTTGTAAGACCATACTATAGCAAAAATAAGCTTACACAAAACTTGCTACTTTTTGAAAATAGTGCATCAGTAATACTAGGTTGCAACAATCATAAAAAAACATGAACAGCTACATCCTGGAGGGACTGAAACATATTTGTCATTGTGGTCAGAAGCTCTATACTTTTTCTCCTGAAGGCATTTGATTTATCCTTGTGGGAAGTTGCACATTTCAGTTGAGCATGAAGGTATCAATTTCACATAAAAAATGCTTTCCTGCCACTCTCTCAGTTCATGTTGATGTTAAACTGGCTTTAGAGTTCATGTCAGGTTTGAACTTTTGTGATTTTCATAAATTTCCTGGCCATTCCTGATCTGAAATGGGAACACAGCCATCCTACAGTTGATCCTGGCATGGCACCCAAAGACTTGCTGAGTGTTCTAAATTTACATTTCCTTCCTCTTACATCTTGATAAAACTCCCACAGACTCATTGTGTTTTGATCCAGCTAGTGGCTGTAAATAGAGCCCATCACCCAAGAGGAGAGCTGATGTTAATCGATCAATTACAATAACGTAAACCAAAACTCAAAAGACATTCTTCTAGAATCAACAACTTATGCTATCCAATACATTTTAATCTATATACATAGTCTTTGTATTTATTAGGAATGATCCAAAAATGTTTTCAAATGTGTGAATCCAATTCTTTAAAAAATTAAATAATTTTTATGTTGGATCAATATTCACAAATCTCCCAGTTATTGAAGTTCATATCCATGGTATTGAAGAAAATTTCTGAATGTACTGTAGATGTTTAGAATCAACTGAATAGTGATAAAGAACAAGCAGCATAACAAGCAATAAAACAGAGTACACTGGTTCTGCTTCCTTTTGGCTAATTGCCAAAAGGAAGCAGAACCAGTGGACGTTTGAGAGATCAGTGTGCAAAAAACTTCATATAAAAAAATTAAAAAAAAAGAGTTGGAACTAAAGGTGTAATCCCGTTTAGACTCCGCAGTAAAGGCAGACAGGCTCTGCATGCTCCTTACAGTAGCAACATCTGCCTTCCTCTTTCTCGTTCGCTCTGCATTCTCTTTGGGAGCTCCGACTGCGGCAGACTTCGGTTCCTTCTCTTCCCTATAAAACAAACACAAGGAAATGGGACCTTAACTCTCATGTGTCAACGTAACATCATGGAACAAGCCTGCATTAACATGCTGTTGTGGCCCAAATAAAGTCCTGTGACAACAGGCCACAGATTAGCCGGATGGCTAAGGCTCTGTAACTTTCTGTCGTCACACTCAGACACAGGCTCCGAACTCATTCATAAACTCAATGTCAGACTCACTGTTGTCCCCGCATTATCCTCTCAAAGGCCGCTCAAACGTTCAGAGCAAACCTAAGACAGAAAACAATTCAAGTTAGGAGATTTTTTAAAAAGAAAACTACACATTCATAATCCCCAACCCCCACGCTGAGCTCCCTCCTTCCGACAAAGCCAAACCAAGCCAGGCGCGGGTAAACTGGTACAGTACGCAGAGCTAGGGCTCTGCGAAAGCAGGCCCAACAAGCAAACCTGAACATGAAGTCATTTTGTGACAAACTCCAGATGATACAGTGTTTGTAAAGCTTCACGTCGTTGCCTATTTTAAGGTAAACCCCACTTCTTACAGCCCGCTAACTTTGGAGAGCTGCTTTTCACATAATGGCCGAACAACCAGTTCATCAACAGACACGCTTGAGAGCTTGTTTAACAAATCGAATAAACAAACAAACAATATTGGGCCTGAAGTTAACAACAGCAACACCCCGACTTTCTAATGATTATTAGAAACAGCGTGTATTCCAACTTGTTGCAGTTTGGGTAAGTCAGCTGAGTTTTCAGAAGAGTGAGCTGAAGCTGTGTTAACTCGCTGGAGTGATGGTTGCGATAGAAGCAGCTCACCTCAAGTCTCTGCCCTTGAAGTTCACTCTTCTCAGTGTCTGTTATTAAATTTGAGCGCGTGGCTACTGCTCGTACTTCTGGCCGCTTTGTTCGGTAGTCTGAGCAGAGCTCGCGCCTTGCACAGAACAGATGAGTCGACTCTGTGACGTCAGTCAGGAGTTCATTTAAATTGGCGCTAAACCCCCACCCTAAACCGCTCTTTACGTGACTATTTTCGCTCTTCTCACCTCCATGTTGTGCAATCGAAATGCCTAGCCTTTACATCAAGACGATGTTATTTTTAAACTTAGTTAAAAGAAGCAAAAATGTAAGCTTGCAGTGAAGTCCCTTAACAGAAGGCGTGACTGCTGCGGTGACAGCTGCAGGGGCGGTGTTTTCGCAGCAGGAAGTGTCCAGATACCGCGTGGCTTGCTTGTCAGATGTAAACAAACCCCCGGTCTTTTAGATTAAACCAATAAATGTGAACAAAGTCATAAAATATTTGTAATACTTCAGCGTATTTTCTTTCTGCGAATGTCTTACATTGTTGTCACACACGGCCATGCAGATGGCAGGGGCTATTTAACCACAAAGTGCCAGAAACACCGACCGAGAGACGTTTGCCGCTCTATTTGTTTTGCCATACGTCACTGACGCCGCCATATTAGAGAGGGTGAATTGTAATAAACAGAATAGTTACTTAGGCTCATTTATACTGATTTCATGACTCTTAGCAGTTGGACATTGGCTATACGTTTTATGCAGTCTTCACCAAGTTTCTTGCTAAATTTTACCTGAATATAAACTGCGACAGTGAAGTTAAACTGTTATGGCTTCTGGAACAGACTGGCCTTTTGAGCATAGTCCACCATATTTTAGAAGGCTTAAGATTAAGGCCGTTACAAAAGCTTAATGTTTTGCCAGTTTTACATGTCATTGGTATCAATGACATACCAATGACATCACTTGTGCTGGTGCTTCACTTGTGTTCAAATTTCAATCATTAAGCTGTTGATCTGTGTTACAGGTACTACTGGAAGTAAAGCAGTGCCACAGTTTAATGATGCCACCATTGAAGAATTTTGCTGCAGCAAAACAATTCTATCATATTTTACCGATAAAGCAAAGATTTAGATGTTATTCCAAACAGTAAACATTTACGGCAACATTTTGATTACATTGATAATTACTAATAGTACATTTAAGTCTTTTCATTGGGCTACTGATATTTTATTCTATGTGAAGACAATATAATTATTTGTTTAAGCTTTTTCTACCTTATGGCTTGGACTATAAAAACTGTACATAAGCCTTTCAAAAATTATTGATTAATTTCATGATATCAAATAAATTGGAAACAAATATGGAATAGATTTACTTTAGTATATGTCAAAGATGTATGAAACATACATCTAAATACATTATTACAGAAATAAACATAAACTTCTTTGATTACAACTTTAAGTAAATATATAATTAAATAATAAAAACAATATTCCAGATTTATTTTCTTGTTTCATGGTTTCCATTCTGCAGACCTCGTGGAAGTGTTACTGTGTTATATCTCACCATTTCATAACCAGTTGGAGGCTCTTTAAACAAATGTATTTAATAACTTTTTTTCAGCCTTTCATTGATTTTTGTCTTTGAACCTTGCTCAGGCACATGTGCCTCATTCCAGTGAAAGAGAAAACTAACTTTCACTGGAATGAAGTGAAAGGTCTCTGCAGCCTTGTGGCTCCACACAAACTACAAAATGAAGTTTCAGAGCCTTTTTGGATCCTTAAAATCTGTCGTCATTGGTATGATTCATGTTAAAGCCTTGCCAGGTAGCTTAACATTTTTATAATCTTTGTTCTCTAATGTTTTACTGTTCATTTTCTATTGTTCCTGGTGCAGGAGCTCCTGTTGCTGAATGACTCTGGAAAGATTTTACACATTTACTCTTAAACTCCCCACAAATTGGCATTGCATATTGTGAAGTGTTTTGCAATAATAACGTTTTATATTGTGCTGAAGGGATTAGCAAACAATAGTAATTCTTTTTAAACTGGTCCTTGTTCCTTATTCCAGGTACTCCTCTGGGTTGTTTAAATATGTTGCAGATTGTCAAAGAAGCATGCCGTGAGGCAGAGGTCTACCTTGAAGCAGGCATTGTAAGTTTCTACACATCACATTAGCATAGCTAAAATCTTCCCTTTTAAATGAGAGAGGAACTCATAAATATCTCATCCAGGATGGTTTGATCATTGAAAACATGCATGATGTCCCCTACTCATTCAACGTGGGCCCTGAAGTGTGCGCCTGTATGACTGCGGTCTGCTCTGCTGTCAGACATGTCTGCCCCACTCTGCCCCTTGGAGTCCAGATCCTATCTTCTGCTAACCAGCAAGCGTTAGCTGTAGCTTTGGCTTCAGGTTCAGCTTTTCATCAGCTAATCAGAAAATTTTCCAGGTCATACTGGGTGTTTTTTCTCTTGAGTTTAGAACAGCATTTTTTTTTTGTTGTTCAAATCAACTCTTCAACCGCTTTGATGTGTGTATGTTTTTCAGGTCTGGATTTCATCAGAGCAGAGGGTTTTGTCTTTTCTCATGTGGCGGATGAGGGTCTTCTGAATGCCTGTGCTGGGGACCTTTTGAGATATCGCAAGCAGATTGGAGCAGATAGGGTTCAGATCTTCACCGACATCAAGAAGAAACACAGGTGAAGTGACCATCTGTTCAGTTAAATCCCTCAACTCGCAAATGCTTCTAAATGTGAAACAATTGTATACATAAGCATGACCAGTAAAGTTATATCCACTGGTCATTTTTAATGAAATACAATTTACAGTGTATACTTTACCTACATTAAAACAGCTCGAGTAGGTGACAGTACAATAATTAATAATCCTAATATCTCATGAGTTATCTAGTTCTGTGGGTCAGCAGTGAGTCAATCTGTTTGTTGCTCAGCCTGCTGTCTGCGTGTCTCCAGCTCTCATGCTCTGACAGCTGATGTGACTATAAAGGAGACGGCCCGAGCTGCCGAGTTCTTCCTCTCAGATGGAGTCATCATCACTGGGGCAGCGACCGGAGATCAGGCTGACCCATGTGAGCTCACAGGTACTGGTGCACTTTGTTCAGCTGGAAGCTTCTGCGCTATGAAGACAGTATGGAGCAGCATTGTTTCACACTCAATCACTGCCTTGAAAAGAAACCCAGAACTAAACAAATCAGTATATTTCTACACTGCTTTTGTGATGAAGGACAGGTCATTTCACTGATTATTTAGATTAACAAAAAGAAAACGCATCAGAATGGAACTCATTTCAGATGCAATTAGATGATGTGAGCAGCAGAGGGCACTGTTGCAGTGAAGAACTGATATTTAACCAAGATGGGGAACAATACTTGAGGTTGAAAGTAACGATGTATATTCATTTTCTTTGCTTTAATTTATGGCACACAACAAGTATTTAATATGCATACAAGAATCTAAACTCTGCAAGTCCCCTGGGTAAGAACATGCTCATTAACTCAGGCTTTATGCTCCAAAGATGACAGACACTTAAATATTTTCAACATTTTGAGTGTTATAGCTGCATTAGAAATGTGGCGGTATGAACCTTTAATGTGATTTGAGACATCAATCATTTTTGTTTCCTGTGGCTAAATTGGTTTCAATAGATATAAAAAAAAAATTTATATGAGAAGTATAGCCATGGTAAAGCTGCAGTAGGTAACTTATAAACAATGAGGTTTTCAGTCACACTTTTTTGTGGGCTGCTCAATGTACTATTGGCAGAGAAACAAGTCAACCTCATATGACAACTGTCTATGTGCCATGCTTAGCCTTAGCATTCACAGCAGGCTCTAACAGTAGTGCAGCAGAGAGTCAGTAAGGAGTGAGTGACGTACCGATCTGTCTCTTTTGTCCCCCAAGAGGGACAAAAGTGCCTCTTGGCACTTTTGTCCCTCTTGGATATTATAATTTTAACTAATTCTGGGGGGTTTCTAAACGCTATATAAAAAGTTAGTTGACTTTTGGGATCCAGGTAGCTCAATTAAAGAGAGGCGCAGCAGATACAGATATTAATGGTTAGAAGCCACTAGTGCTACAAAAATTATTTTACTTTAGAGGTTTAAATGGTTTAAATCCAACAGAAAACAAAGGAATGATAAGATTATTCTCGTTGAGCATAAGCCCTCAAGCATAAACATGAGGGTTTATGCCTCAAAGCATAAACCCTCATGTTTATGCT
Organism: Poeciliopsis gracilis; assembly: GCA_911649635.1. Taxonomy (NCBI): domain Eukaryota; kingdom Metazoa; phylum Chordata; class Actinopteri; order Cyprinodontiformes; family Poeciliidae; genus Poeciliopsis; species Poeciliopsis gracilis. The sequence goes on along the minus strand of CAJVRI010000002.1, from coordinate 157,809 downwards.
TTAAAGCATAAACCCTCATGTGATTTTTTATTAAATATTAAAAAGTGTATCAAAGTACAGGCTATTGGTTGATGCCTTTGTTTGCTGAAATTGATGGAAATTCTCAATTTAGATGCATGAATGAATAATATGATATGTTATATCTGATATGTTATATCTGGATGACCGATTGACAAATTGCTGATTAAAGGCCTAAGAACATCCCTAATGTCATTGTATGTTACTTCCAGGACAGTGGATCAATAATTGTCATGACTTTCAAAGGATCTCTAAGTGTTTTTCTTTGACCAATAACAGTTGTAAGCATTCCAGTATTCTTGAGGGCTTTTTAATTTTAAAATAAGTCTAAACCATGTCTGAAGAGATCCTAGATGTCCAAGCTGAATTTGGTAGATTTTTGGTTTAAAAGGGAATGTTTCGTGAACACTAGAAATACTTATTGACCTGTTGGTAAAATTGACAGTAATAATGATAATAGGTTTCACAGCCTCTAATTTCAGTATATTGTCACATATAATATTTGAGTCTTACCTCAAACACATTCTCTGTTTGTATGTTTTCAGCTTAGAGCAATTTAAACATCAGTAGTGAGTACCTGTGTAAGGGCTTTTTGTTTGCTTTTTTTTTGTGCCCAAAGAAAGGAATGTTTTTCATCCCACTTTTCTATTTTAAAGATTCTTGTGAGAGTGTAATGTGGTGTGAGAGTCCTCACCCAGAAACACCACCAGGTCTAATTTTATCACAATGTCCAACTAATACTGTCAGAACTCAGCTAGAGCTGACCAGTCACATAGCTGAGGGTCTCATGAGTCCTGAAATACAGAACAGGACCCACACTTGCTGCTTTTGTCTTCACACACACACACATGCATGCACACAAACACACACACACACACACACACACACACACACACACACACACACACACACACACACACAATTTGTCTGTGTACTGAGCAGGCTCAGACAGAAAGATGCCGGTCGTGTCAGTTTGGAGTTCAGCCTTCACCCTGTCCAAAGTTCACCTGGGCTGATCTGTCCTCATTATCTCACATTTCATGAAGGCACCTTTCCCTCTGCTTCGTCACTTTAGAAACAGGAGCAACTTCAACTTGAGGCAACATGAGTTTCTTTCCAGTATTCTTCAAATAATGTTATTTTTAGCTTTTTTGTTGTTGTTGTATTTTTCTATTTTTTGTATAAAAAGTTGGAAATTGATAGTAAATACAATATTTTACAAAATAAGAACTCTTTCATGTAACCTTTTATTCTTGTAGATGACTATTTAAGTCATTATATTTCAAAATGTGAGAACCTTAAATATAGCAGGAAGAGTTCCTGGTGTCATTTTGTCCCATCTTTTCTCCGCACACATTTTTGTCACTCATTTTCACTCCCATTCATTTTCCACATGTCTGTATGACAGGATGTTTTTTGATCTGTGCTGGAAGTTGATAAGATGAAAGGTGGGAAGATCTATAAAACCATGTGAACTAGACAGAGGTCACAGTAATTTATGAATGAATCAAAGCAGAGTTCTCCTGCTATGTTTTATCTTTCCAGAGGTCTCCCAGTCTGTGAAAATCCCAGTCCTCATCGGTTCTGGAGTGACATACGACAACGTTGAAAACTTCCTGGATGCCAGTGGAATGATCATTGGATCTCATTTTAAACTTGGTGGCCTCTGGGCCAATGCAATTGATTCAGATAGAGTCAAGAGATTCATGACAAAAATCTATCACTTACGAAAGCAACAGAGCTAGTTCTCACCACCACTAAGCTGCTGACGACAATAAAGGCAGATTAGATTACTTCCTGTTTGTCTGGCCTGTGCATTATTATTTTAGTCCCATATAACCAGAGCACCTTCTTCCAGATGAAGGTCTGCAACCTGCGGCTCCAGAGCAACATGTGGCTCTTTATATCATCCACAGTGGCACTTAATAACTTTGGCCAAAAATACTAAATAATTAATGTTTTAAAATGTAAAGGTCTTTAAAAATGCTAGCTGTTTTCATGTAACAATGTAGAGAATATATTTTTTAAACTTGCTGTCTGACTGTGCGGTGGGATGGCGAGTGGTGCTGGTACCTATCTCCAGAGGTCAACAGGTGAAAGGCAGGGTCACCTTGGACAGGTCATCAGTCCAAGGTGAATGTAGGAGAATGTAGAGAGATCAATCAATGTGAAATCATGTTTTGGACAGTGGGAGGAAGCTGGAGTACCCAGAGAGAACCCACACATTCACAAGGAGAACATGCTAAATCCATGCAAAGACCCCCAGCTGCAATGAAGTGCTACTAACTGCGCATTGTGCAGCCCTAAGTATGTGCTTTATCGAAATAATTTTTGATTAAAATATATTTTTAATGGAACTTTACATTCCATTGAAAACTGTATTCATTGCTTTTGTGTAAATAAGTTTCATAACTAAAATTAAGATAACTGTTTATTTTAAAACCTAAAAGCAAAAGTGAAAGTGTTTTTCTTTAATTTGAAAATTAAATGATTTTAATAACCTAAGCTAAATAAACTAATTTGTTTCATGTAGCTTTTGAGACTCTAAACAAATGTTGTTATTCTAGACCAAAGGAAAATCGGCTGTTTGGGCTGTGGAGGTCGCTGACCCCTCTTCTAAATGTTTATGTGCGCCCCAAGTAGCTGTTGGAAAACTACAAACGGGTTTTCATGTTTTTTCAAAGCTCCTGTCACATGCATAGACAATCAGATTGGTAAGACAACAATTGTACTGTTGTTAATAGACCATCAGGTAAAAAGTATAAAAACATTTATTCATTTTTATGTTGTTTTTCTTTACATGAATACTGTACAGGTCAATACACTTAGAAAACGAACACACTATGAAAGAACAAGCCACTGCAATGCATAATAAATCTTAAATGTTTCATTTCTGAAGAAACTTTCTACAGATTTCACCTTTTCATATTTGGAACATTGTCACAGCTCCAATCGTTAATTATACAAATAACTTTTCAAACACACACATAACACACTTGTCCATAATCAAGACAATTGACATTTGTAAAACTTTATGAAAAGGTAACTTTCTAAAGATCCATTCCAATTAGATGTGTTGAGGCTGAGGTCACTATTTAATAGACATGATGGCAGCAGTGCACAGCTCCCTACAGCAAACTCTCATGTCTTCATCTTTGAGGCAGAGGACTTTAAATGTCTTCCTATGCAGTTATGAAGCATACACTGTAAAATGTAATAGTATATCTTACTCGAAAAGAAAAGTGACCTTAACTCATTCCAGCTTATTTTGTTGACTATACTAACTTAAACTTAGCAAAGACAACTTTCTACTGAGGCAAGTAATTAAACTCATCAGCAGCAAGTAACCCGAACTTGGAGTTATGAGTGAGCAAGACGTATCTGCATAACCAGCAGAAAACTCGGCATCATTCGGCAGCTCTCGTTGAACGCACATGCGCAGTTGGCCACTCACGAGTGACGACATGTTTGACAGTAGCGTCAAACTGTCAACAATGTGGCGGTTGCTGCAGCTAAGTTTTGTCACGGTAAGTTCCACTGGTTTTTAGCAAACTTATATTCATTATCTCGGCCGTATAATTCATCCGTAAGTCCAGGTTTTGAGGTTAACTTTATGTGTAATGATTTAGCGATGCCTGGGACTAACGTTAATCGAAAATATCATGTTTATTTAGTTGCAACAAGATGGAGCGGCAGAGAAAACAGCTGTCCGGGATGCAAAACAAGAAAGGGAAAAGGGATAAGGATGTTGGCGGGATAAAAAAAAAACACAACCAAGGCTTTTTTCTTTCTTTCTTGTCAAGTTCACTACAAATGGTAGTCTTAATATTAAAAAAAAAAAGGAAGTGCGTCTTTTATGGGCGCGTGCCCAACCGAGATAGCAAAATATAAGTGAATCAGCGTTGAAATAAGTCTTGTCTCTTGTTAACTTACAGAATTAGTTTCATTGTCCTGCTAGAGGTCCAACACCAACATAGAGGTGTTGGACCTCTCATGACTACTTTTTCAACCTCTCTATGTGTTAAATATTAATTTTTCATACTTTTCTTTCAGATTCTGGCAGAGTTTTGTCGCTTGTCGAGCAAAAACTTGGATTCAAAATTTTTCACAGAACTTGATAAATACAGAATTTGGAGTACCCTCAACAACTACACATTTGACTTCATCCAAAGGGTGCTTCTCTCACTTGGTGATAAAGCCTTGAAACCAAAAATACAATCACTGAAAAATCGTCTGTTGCAATAAGTGAATATGATGCAACATCATGGATCAACGCCGATACCTTCCCCCTTATTGGAAAAGCAATTTTTATTTCTTGTTTGATTCTTTTTGAATCGTTTTGGTTTGTTTTGAAGACTGAGAGCCATTTGAAGGCTTCTATATTAGATTGAAGGCTGCCCTAGAAAGAAAGTTCATGGACAACTTTGTTTCCAGGTCAGTGTGTCTGTAAGCACACTTGAGAATCTTGTATTTACAGTGAACTTGTTTAATTATTAAACCTTTTTTTCCATTCAAACTGTTGTCTGTTGGCTCTTCGTTTCAATAACTGAACACTTTTGGTTTATCGTACTTGAACATATCAAGGCGATCGGTTTCCTGATATTTTGCAAGTAATGTGAACGCTTAAATGTGTAAGCATGGGGCGTGCTGTGGTGGCGCAGGGGTTAGCACGCCCCACGTTTGGAGGCCTCAGTCCTCGGCGCGGACGTCGTGGGTTCGACTCCCGGGCCCGGCGACCTTTGCCGTATGTCTTCCCCCCTCTCCTTGCCCTCCTTCCTGTCAGTCTACTGTCTAAAATGTGAGCCACTAGCGCCACAAAAACTCTACGGAGGAAAAAAAAATGTGTAAGCATAACTTATTTTTATGTGTACTGCTAAATTGACATAACTCACAAATTGAAGTAGTCATAATTGACATTTTATAGTCAACCTTACTAATGATTATGAGTTACCTTTACTCAAGTTTACTGCCATTGCATGAGTTGTTTTTCGAACCTTACTAATGATTTTGAGTTAACGGCACTCAGATTTACTGCCATTATCTGAGTGGTCTAAACATAGTTATTTATAGCTATAACGCCTTAAGTAAGTTAGCTACTTTGCTTGGAGATTTTGAGGCAATCGGTTTCCTAACTTTTTTTAAGTAATGTGAACTTTTTACATTTTACAGTGTATGCAGAGTGGATTAAGGTGGAGTAATGACAGAGAACCTGAGTAATGATTGGAGGTCAGGGCCAGTTCTCATGCATTTTGGCTAGGTTGATCCCTGCAGGTCAGAAGTTGTAAAGGCGCGGGGAAGGACGCCTTATGTTGCCATATCCTTTGTCCTTTGATGAGAACTGCGTCTTAGTCATGTTGTGCCTGTGGAGGGCGCTGCGACTCAATTTCTTTCTCTGGGCTTGGCTCCTGGCTCTCTGCATGGCCAGCAGATGGAGGCCACATGGTTGGGGATTCCCCCAGGCGGCCAGGTGCCAGGAGATGTGCTGCCTCACAGCCAGCGGCCTGAATAAACACACGATGTTGGAGCATTATGAGTGAAGTTTGGACTGTTATGATGTTTTCCCTGCATTTTGTTAAAACTTGCTGACTTTGAAAGTATGAAACTTCGACATGAACGTATGTAGGAACCCTCGGATTTAGTTTAAAGATCTCTGATTGATTCATCCATTACCCATCAACAGCCATTGGTGGAAGACTTGGTACGCACGCACTGATTGGCTGAGATAAAGCATCCTATCTAAGTGACATAAAGTTACCTAGAGGTTTCCTCTTCATCATCATCTGAGACTAGCTCCTCCTCCTCCGGTCCCTCCATCCTGCATCTTATCTGGTAAACAGACATGCTGGGATACTCTATCAGCAGGTTCTCCAGAGGGTCCGCATCAGGGACTGGCAGGGGTCCGCTCTCTGTTTCCAGATAAAACAACCTTCCATTATCACCAGGAACCATGACAACCTGGAGTGTAAACTTGTTGTTACTGTTGTAAATCATGGTTTTGTCACCTGGGACGTTAACAATGACCCATTCCCCCTCTTCAAACTCCAGGAGCTCCTTGTTGGCGCCACCTACTGCTTCAGACTCCTCTCCAGGATTCCCAAGCAAATGAGAAAGAATCGTCCCAATCATTCTCTAAGTCTCGTTTACAGCCTGGAACATAAAAAATGGAAAGAGCAGTCATGAGAACAAACACCTTACAGGTTCAGGTCTGCGTAACGGAAGTTTGTTTGTTAGAAATAAAAACCGCTCAACAGAATCTAGGTCACTGTTAGTGAGTGGCAGCGCCCTCTACAGGCTGTTCCTACACACCAGCAGCTCACTCTTTACAGCAGCTGCTCCTATTACACTCTATCAGCTGGCTGGGTGGTTACATCAGTGTAATGTTGGGGAACAGATTCCTTTTAGAAGCTCATCAGCTGAGTGCCGACCAAGTCGGAATTATCAACGAGAGCAAAGGCAAAAATAATTTGCACACTCTTCTATTTCTAAAGATGAAAGAATCAGTTCATCATTAGGTTATCTGGCCCAGATTAACTCTTAAAATATGTTTTTAAGTAAGCATCTGTGCTTGATCCAAATATGGATCCAAATATGGATCAAGCACAGATGCACTCTTTACACACTAATCAATTCAAATGAGCTGAATAAATGGCAGTATCGTGTTAAAGTTTAGTTTATAATTTATGTTTGTCAGTCTTAAGATGAAAATACAAAACAATGTGTCCAGATTTTGACACCACTTTAAAGAAAATGTTAAAACATTGACCACAAGACACTGACTGAAATAGTATAAAGTCAACACTATAAATAGTGGCCTCCAACAGCATGGATTATTAAACAACTAGCTAAAAATAATAGCATGTGCTGCAAGAAAACAAAACAGAAACACTCTTGCCTTGTACACCAAACTTAACCTTGTCCAACCATTTGGACAACCTTTATTTGACATTTTCTTGTTAATTATGGTTGTTTTGCAGCAGACCACATGGGATGTCTGCAAACGTTTACACAATCAGAGTATGACTTCAAAGTTTAGGTAACTCAGGCCGGAACCAATCGGGTCAGAACATGAAAACTTCTCTTTGTGCCTCAAAACATAACAAGATCGTTTACACATAACAGGTTGATTTGGCCCTTCAAACATCCATGCACCACTTCATCTCTTCCCACCTCCATTCTTCACCTGTACACAAAATGTTTACAAGTGTAGCGTTGTCAATCAAGCACCTGTACACGATGGTCCAGTGAGAAGCGCATACAGACTAAAAGTACAGAGACCTTCCTCCTGGCTCTGATTGGTTGTTTCTGACTGAGCTCTGCAGATGGCAGTAGGACCGCAGGGGAAAGGCCGAGATTTCTTTTGGCAGTTCTAATAAATATGTAAAATAATCATGCTCTTTGTAAAAGCTGCATACTGCAGCTTTAAAGTTCAAATCTCTCGTAAATTAACATAATTTACAAGAAAAATATCTGGAAATTTATATTACATTTTATTTGTTTGATTTTTCTTTCTCATTTTTGTGCAGACTACTTGATTCTAATGAAATCTGACAGATTTTCACATTCTTAACCTCAAATTCAACCTGAAGGACATTCTATTATTTATTGCAAAGTGAAACACACATTAAATTGTCTTGTATTACATCTGGAATGAAAGGTTCCCCTTGGAGGTCAAGAACTGACGCAAAGTTGGTACAAGACGTCCAACACCTGAACTTATTGCACAACGTGCACATATTTATATGACGCGGTCCACGTCATCCAGGCAATGAAAGTCAAGGCAAGTTTATTTATAAAGCACCATTCATATACAGGACAACACAAAGAGATCCCGATCAACTATAGTTTTAGTTTATTAAAATAAATCAATAAATGTGCAAACATGAACCAATGCAATACATCACTTCCTGAACTTTCTTGCTGCCAAAACACTCTGGTCATTACTGCTCGCTGCCTGACAGCACCAGTTAGTGTGATGGGGAAAAAAAAGAAACACACAGAGAAGAAAGAACGACGAGAAACATCAGTTATAAGCCGGAAACAGATGTTAAGGTGAAACATCTACTTTCTAGTTCAGAGTCATCAGCCCCTCACCCACTCTGATCTCTAACTCTGAGCTGTAATACACACTGTGAGCGATTAGTCAGTCCGTCGGTAAGGCAAATCAAATTACATCAAAGTTCAAATGTTCATTCACAAACTCTGAGTCATATTTCCCACTTACTTGTTTTCAACGTTAATGTTTCTCCAATACGGTGAAGATGTCGCTGCCTTGTTTTCTTCTGAGTCTGTTGTGATAAAAAAAAATTGTTTACTGCAGGGGTGAGAGCGGGGGGCGGTCGCTATTGGGCTGCCTCGTCACCGCGTGTGAGCCAATGAGGAGCGACTATGCTGTCTCAAATGTGTTCCTCATACAACATGAACGCGTGAAGGGTTTCCAAAAATACCAGTGAAAAACAGAAGAATGTTCATCGTACAATTGTAAGATTGTCTAAAAAAAAAAAAAAAAAAAGAAAAGCTTTTAATAAGACAGATGCTGGTTATTACAGGGTTCGCATCATTTACCCCGATACATTAAGGAAAAATGGCGGGGGCATTACTGGCGGTGGTTGGACATTTCAGGCGGCGGCGCGCTGATATGGGGCCGACCCATGTTTTCTTTGGCGAAGTCAGAGAATATTTAACTTGACAATTACTACATCTATAACGAATAGTTGTTGTTGCTGCTGTGTAACTATTTTGTCTACGTTTGGTGAAAATATTTGTAAAATAAATATTTCGTCTTGAACATAGAACCCAGGTAGAAACAAAAACAATCTCCCTTAAGGTGGAACACAATTTGTGAGTACTTAGTTGAATTTTTAGCAATTTCGCACCAATCGCATTTGTTCCAGTTGACAATTTATAAGTTTGATTTGAGAGTTTCCATGTTGAACCAATAATTCATAAAAACTCTTTTTGACAGCCAACAACTGAAAATAATCAGTCAGAAATTGTTTGTGTTTACTCAGTCGTTTGTTTATAGAAACGAAGAAGATACAGGAAGATATGAAATGAGATTGCACATTCAGATAAACTGACCTGTTGCTGTTTGTTTCAGTCACATTTCAGCAGGAACTGAAGGCAAAGCAACTTTATTTATATCGCACCTTTAAGCCAAAGACAATTCAAAGTGAAGGGTACGCCTCAATTTAAACGGTGGACATAAATTCACTTGTCGGGTTACAAATGGTGCGTACCCAGTGTGACGTACAGGAAGTGACAGACCAATCAGGACATCGAAAGCGCAACCAAACATTCGGAGTCATAGAGGATAGCGCTCAGCAGCTCGTGTTTTTGTGTCACTGGAGACAGAAGCGCTCGCTGTTGGGCTAAGCTAAAGGTAAGAAACCAGCAGAGCATCAGCCGCTTCAGCCGGTTGGTGTCTTTAGTTTAGAGCGGCTCGGGCTCAGTTTCAGTCCGGAACAAAATTAAACTCTATTGTCGGTGTAAACTGAAAAAAACCTGTTTACACAGTTCATACATACCGGCATAAAATAAAATGTTAAAAGGTGAAGCGTCATTCTATACGTTTTTAATGCTTTTTTTATTTTAAATACACGTTACTGTGTCTGTGTTTTTATTATTATTATTATTATTATTATTATTATTATTATTATTATTATTATTATATTTAAAGTCAAGAGTGTCATGTTTATGCTAAAAATGAAACCAAAAGTTTTTTTTAGCTCGTTCCTCGGAAAACTGAGACACAGCTCTATATCCCTCTTCTTCAACTGCTCTTGGTGTGTTTGCTTCTATGACTGAAGTAAAGTAAATGATATTCATGGTTTTCATGTTTTTTCCAGCCTAGGTTCAGGCTGACCACTATCCTACCTCCGCTGTGCTTTAGCGCAGGGATGGCGCCTCGTATGGATGACGTCATGCGCCTGTGCTGCGAAATCTCGGCTCATGACCAGATCAAAGTGGCGGTGAAAAGCTCCGCCAAAGGAGCGGCGGTGGCGGGGGGGACGGCGTTCGTGGGCGGGCTGCTCGGTGGACCCGCGGGGATTGCTGTCGGTAAGAACCAGAGCAGAGGAAACAAAGCAGGAGTCATCTTTATTTCAAATGAAAATTCACCCCTTTTGATCTGTATGAAATAATGTAGGAGTGATTTGTCTGCCTTGAAGAGTCTGGCAGATTTGCGCAAGAAAAAATGGAAAATTGGATTTTACCTAAAAGGCATGATAGGGCTTATCTGGTTGAGACAGCAAACTGGACAGGCCACAACAATTCTAGAAATATACTTATTTCTGTGTAGTTTGTACCCCACTCTGTGACTTGCCATTGTGTCCTCCCCTACTGCTAGACAACGCTTGCTGAAGTAGCGTCACTATGTCTCTCATCGTAGAAATGTTTTTTCTTAAAAAAGAAGCTGAAGCAGCTGAATGTTTTGCTCTGTTGACACGTTGAAGGGTCATAAATAATGTGGTAACGCTGAACATTGCCGCCTGGTGGTAGCAACAACACACTGCATCAATTTGCCATTAAAACACAGCAGTGATAACAAACTAATTAAATCCTTAGTACATGTAAACTTTAAAAATTAAAAATTTGTGGCCTTCTTAGAAGTGTGATGAAATTACTTCGCTGCTGCTTGTGATCCCATAGCAAGAAGTTGTTTATTCAGTGTGCAGAGTATGTTTATTTTATGCTAAACATGTGACTGTGTACTTAAAGTTAATATTTTTATCACCTATATTTTACACTTAAAAATAGAATAGAAGTCATAAAAGCAATTTTGTTTCTATAGAGACATTCTATAGAGATTTATATTTGCTTCTGAACATGTGCACTTACCTTTGACCTTTTCCTAATGTGAAAGGACCTCAGTTCCCTGTTGGAGACACAATTTGTTTATATTTTATAAGCAAATACAAACTGTCCCCTCTATCATTTTTGACAAAGAAGAATTTCATACTGGAGAGACTGTTGGGCTCATTTCACTTTAATTTTCATTCAGTTAAAATTAACTTAAGTATTTACAATAAATAACAAAACAACTGTTAGCCTGGTCAAAAGTCTGCTACTTTTAGCAGAGGTATTTCTTTCAAATTTAATAGTTTAATTGTTATAATACTATAAGTATACCTGGAAGTACACATAGCATATTGCAGCTTATTATTTACATGCTAAGCTATACCTGTTGATGTACTAAAGTTAACCCACACTGCATGTACACGACACTGCAGTGTATTAATAAATTACAAAACAGAATGTTGAGAAATCTTAAAATACAGTACAGTGTATTGCATATACATATTTAATTATTAAATATGTGCATTTCAAAACAAAGAACCTCTAGAAATCAAGCTTTTGTAGTTGAAAAGAAGAGAGGAAAATGTACCTGGAAAAATGTAAACAAAGAATCCTTCTTTGTCAAAAATGACAGGAAACAGTTTATATGAAAATGTAAACAAATTGTGTCTCCAGAAACAGAACCAAAATGCATATCGGAATAGAAACAAAAATTTTTTATATGGCTTCTATATGAAGCATCCAAGGTCACAGCCTACAGGTGCAAATACCAGAGTTCAGTAAACTGAAACTGGTGGGATCCTCTCTTTTCCTCTCGTCTTTGTAAGAGGGCTGGTGGATATTAAAAGCGATGTACTTGGATCTTTTCTTCCCTGGACTAGCCAAGGGAGTCATGACTCATATTCTTTGCTTAATTTCTTAATAAAATAATAATCAAAATGCATTTTGATTAATTATTGATTAATTCAGTGTTTCATCTTAGGTAAGACTTATTTATTTCCTTAACAGCACAAAGAAAGACGTCACATGTCTATACAAAGGGTACCCAAGCTAAAATGGAATTTTTATATACCTATTTTGAAGAATTAAACACTTTAGTGTTTGTTTGTATATTATTGTTACTAACAGTGTAACCAACCCTCTGTGTGTTTGTGAGGCGGGGCGGTGGGGGGTCTGCTGGGCAGCTGGCTAACCAGCGGTCAATTCAGGCCTCTGCCTCAGATCCTGATGGAGCTGCCGCCCAATCAGAGGGAGCAACTCTCCCGGGACATCGACGGCGTTCTGGGCAGCCTGAACTGGATGGATGCGGCCCAGCTCATCGCCCTGGTGATGGGCAACGCCATGCTGAAGCAGCAGGTCATCGCTGCCCTGCTCAACTACGTCTCAAAGGAACTCAGAGCAGAGGTGCGGTACGGGGACTGAGCTGCGGCTCAACATGGACATCAGGCATTCACGGTGGTAAATGCTGTTGTTGTCAGGGAGACACTGGGAACAATGGCTGCTTCAGTCTTAGAACTGTAGGAAACCAAAGTCATGTTTTCTGTGTGAACTTCATTCCTTTACATCTTGTTGATTTAATTTCACATTTTCCCTATTTCCAACTATGCTGCCTTTTGTTTATTTGAAGTGTCAATAAGTTTTTATTATTTCAGTTAAAGGTCACCTTCATTTTTAAAAAATTGTTAAAATTAATGAACAAATCAGTGACGTGATCATCAGTAGCTCAGGCTGATAACTGAAGAACAAAGCAAGAATTCACGGCATTCACTCCAAAGTTAAGTAGTAAAGACTGTCATGATAAAGCTTCTTTCATCTAAACAAAATGTACAAGCAGGGCAGGCTGAAATTATTCAAACCACAAGCTTAACATGAACTCATGTGCCTTCTGGTTGGAAGTCATGTTAATGTAATGGATCGGCCCATACAGTCCTGAGCAGAAAGGTTAGGGTCATGGTAAAGATGCCTTCCAACCTCAAAGACCTGGGAGGCATCAGAAATAAATAATGAAATAGAAAATACCTCATGCTTGATTTTTCTATTGATTATGGAAAAGTGTAGAAATTCATTTTGATGTGCCATTTTTACTGAAACTAAATAAAACTGTTTTTTTTTGTTTTTTTTCAAAACTGATGCACGTTTGTAAGTTTGGTGCTGTTTAATTTCCTCTTGTTTTCTTATTGTTGGCATAAATCATTTCTTTCTTTTGGACAGATCAGTCTTCATCCACTAGAGCAGTAGAACACAAGATATGCATTGAATTTGTTTTCAAAACTTTATTTGGTAAAAACTTCAATTCACATAATGCAATGACATTTAAACATAACAGCAAATCCTGACTTTTTTTTCTAGAAACAGCCCTTTTTTTGTCAGGCACAAAAGATGGTGACAAAATTCTATTAATAAGGCACAAAATAAAGCTCAAAGCAAAATAATCACGTAGTTTGTCATTGTTCTGTAGGTTTTAGGCTTGCAAATGTTTGCAAGCCTGAAAGTTTAAAAAAAAATTGCCTCCCTGCACTCATTTGAACTTCTGCTGACATCAATATGGAAATAACTAGTTCTTGTTTTTTTACTTTAAATTGAAAATGTTTCAGTTGTAGGTTTTAATCCACCAAACTGATTTGATTTGATTTTATTCCAGTCGTCAGGCATTAACAGAGACACTCATTTCTCTGATACTTAATCAACATTCTGACCTCAAAGCTCTGAAAGACACACACACAGCCAAAAACCAAAAATGTTCAGACAGATGATATTAATTAAAAAGCTAATGTCCTGAAATCTATGACCCAAGTTCACATTTGTAGTAACTGTATAAAAGTTCGAGGGAACTTCCATACATTCAGTCTGGAAACATTCTGTAGAAGTGCAAGACTGGTAGAGACTTGGAATTGCAGCAAAACATAAGCATTGACTCAAGGGAGCTGAATACAAATGTCCTCACACTTTTCAGATTTTTAATTGGACATATTGTTGTATGAAATCCTGACATTAAAGGGACAGTATTGTGTTTTTGGGGCGCATGTAGAAGACTCAAGTAGCCATGTTACCTTCAGTTAAAAAAAATACATATCAAATATGGCTTAAAGGAAAATTGTCTTCATAATTTAATGCTTTGAAATTGGGCCTCATCTCTTTAAAACCTTTGCCTTCAAGAAGTCATCGCAAAGTACATTTACATAATACTGCCCCTTTAAATAAAGTCTGTGTGGGAATGACAAAATGTAGAAAAGTGACAAGAATACACTACAAGGCCCTGCAGTTACAGTCTGGCACTGTGTGTGTGTGTGTGTGTGTGTGTGTGTGTGTGTGTGTGTGTGTGTGTGTGTGTGTGTGTGTGTGTGTGTGTGTGTGTGTGTGTGTGTGTGTGTGTGATCTGGCTCTATCAGAATCACATCAGCCTGATCTGCAGTGTTAAATGGACCTTATGTTCCATTTTGTGTTCTGTACAACAAAGAGCGGAACTGGATCTCATTGCTTCTGAAAACCTTTAACACAACTAAACAAACACCACTGTATTTTCGCTCAGTTTACTAACAATGCAACGCCACACATGAAATCTACCCAGAGTTCAAAGCTTCAGCTATTATCCAAACCAGTGGAGTGAATCACTGAAGCCAAAACCTAAAACACAAAACTTATGAATTTGTAACTCAAGACAGCTGGACACTGGCTGCAACATGTCGGTCATCACCTATCACACTTTAGTGACATATTTAGTTTTTCTCATTTGAAATATTCAGAACCTTATGAACTGAACTGTTTATTGTTGGAAGGAGGATCTGTTCAACCCTGATCAAACAACGTGTTGTCATTTCGTACCTCTGTTATCTACTTTAACAATTTGTCTTTATAGTTGAAATATTTTTAATGAATGATGAAAAATAATTATGAAACTGTAATTTGTGACATTCTATTTCATATAATTGTGACTTTGTGACCTTTGATCAAACCACCATAATCCTGACCTGGTAGGTATTATTTATTAAAGTCATATAAATATGATGCGTGGTTTGTACAAAATGAGAATCCTGAGTCGGAAACAAGCAAAATTAAAAAGGAGCAACTGGTGTGATGCAGTAGCAGGGTGCAGCAGGGGGTCATAGCAACTCTGTCCTTAAGCATCACCAACACTTAAACAACAACACGCTGATTAACTTCAGAATACATGTGGAGCTGAAATGCTGCAAGTAAACAGCAAAACCTGTCAGACACCATTTGCTAAATAAATCACCAATTTATGAATAGTGGGCATTAAAACTCCAATGTATAGTGTAAACAACCTTCATGTCAGAAACAACAAAATCAGAGAATATGTTAACATTTTTAAGGCTACAGGTGGAGAAGCAGCAGTGCTTCAGATTACTTAGAGGTCAGAGGTCACTGGTCTCCCTAGTTCTCTAACGTCCAGCTGTTTTCAGCACATTTCTTACACCACAGTGCCCCCACCAGGCCCGGGTTCAGGCTTTGGGTTCAAGGATCAGAACCACCACACAACGTCTGGAGGCTGATTTGAAGAGAAGTCAAGTAGTCTGATTCTCTTCTCTAAGCTTAATGTCACTCTCCAATCCAGCAAAAGGCAGTAGCAGCTGTGGGATTCTAGTTTAGCTGAGTGGTGAAAAAAGTGGAGCTAAAAATTAGATATGGTATAAAATTATTAGGGGGGAATCTTCCTGTAGAGCTGCAGTTAGTTATTTTTTATTAAAAAAAGGTGTAAAAATAGGCATTCTTTAAGCAAATATAAAAACAGACAAGCAAACAGTGACTAATAGAGAAATATTTCTAGATGGACATTAAAGAGAAAGGACAAAAACAAAAAGAATGTGGCAGTGCTTTAGAGCTTGTTTACCCCAACAAGTGATTCCACTGAAAACTGGTAATTCAACATCAGAAAAGGCATAAAGGCATCCAACAATGTGGTTGGTTGATTTAAAACACAGCTAGAAAAGTCAAATATACGGCAGTGACATAACTGTTACAGTGTGTTGTAGATGAATCATCGCTCTAATCAACTTTTCATGACCAGCAAAGAACTTGTTCTTGGTGTGAGCAAACATTTATAGAATAAAAATAGAGTTGATGTTTTTTATTAAAAAGCTGGTTCCATTGATCGTTTAAAAGCTGTCAGGAGAAAACTGATAAAACCCGTCAGAACAGACCAACAACCCGAAGCTACTTTGAGTTAGCAGCAGCTTAAACGTCATATCTCTGGTGAATGCGTTGCTACATAAGGTGTGTAGAGGTGAGAAGCTCAGGCCATAGACATTAAAAAAATATCTAGCTGCAGATTTTTTATACTGCTTGTCTATGTTGTTAAAAAAAAAAAACACGTCAGTATACGTACAAAACACAAATACTTACAATTATCTACAGAACGTAAAACACTGACTGCTCAAAACTTCTCAATAGAACCCATCTTCAAAAAAAATCGGAATTATCCCTTTAGAAATAGACCATTGTATAGTCTGTGAAGTATTTCTCAAAAGGTGACCTGGGAGTTTTCTACTGAGACATAAATATGTTATTTCAACCACAGTCCCTGAAAGGTGATTCTAGAAAACAGCGGTGGGTGCTAGGAAACTCCCTTACTGGAAACAAAACCCACACATACAAAAAATGTTTTTTTATAAATACCAAAGAGGGATTGCTCCTCCTGAGACAACATGTAATAAACATCTGAAGTGTTGGCATTCTCTGTGAGCGACTTGTGTGATCTATATTTTAAGCCAACTAGTGCAGAATGATTGTGTGAAACACTCCCAGACCTACAACCCGGACTCTCAGTATGGGCGGCTCAGTCCAAACCATGAGCCTCATCACAGTGCGAGGACAGACACGACGCAGCTTTAAAGCAGTGAGGCATTACAAGAGTTATGTGCAAAAAAGACTTTTCCCTCTCAGTAGGATATAAAGCATGTAATAAAACAAAAAACGTACACTGTACAATACATCTATTTTGGATTAGAAGTGAGAGTAAGAAAGTGTAAGAATGCAGGTGCAGTGTGAAGGCTAAAACTGTTCAGACAGAAGCTCACACAGCCGCTGAGATACGGACTCTTTACTGGTCCGCAAGGTGAGGCGGTACATCTGTAAGAAACAGAAATGAATCAGCCAGTTAGCATCTGTATGATGGTCCAAACAGGAATGTTCATTCAGTTCAAATCTGTTGATTTGTGTAGCATCTATTGCTACAAATGTCATTACAAGGCACTTTCTGAGACAATCGGATCCAATTCAATGGACAAGAATTGAACAAATATCCACACAGCCTGTTACATTGTTATGTGTGAAAGCCAGAGAGAGCAGGTCTACACTGTACTGACCACACATATGAGTTCAGACCCATATTGCAGTGGGGTCATCCCTGGTACTATTCACATTTTGACATGTTACAAACACAAACATCAAAGAAATTTAAAGGGATTGTGTGTGACTCACCAGCTAAGTAGTACAAAATTTTAGAACATGGAATTTTGTTCAATTGTAAACCATGTGTCATTTTCTTCCCAATTCAATTGTTTCACCTTATGGAAAACAATAAAACACATTTTTCAAAGCACAGCCTTTATTTCAGTGCATGTGTGTGTTTACCTGTGCTTGTGTGTTGGGCTCCAGCCTGAGCAGGCAGCCCACCTGAGTGGTCTTAGTGTGGATGATTCCAGCGCCAACGAAGTTCGCCGGATTAGGATCCACACCGTCCAACAGAGCTACACCAAAACCTAACAGCTGGAGGAGTGAAAGCAACAGAACACAGAGAAGTAAGTCAACTGGATTCATAGAAACGCCACAAGAACAACAGCAACATAAAGCTAAAGTCAGTTTGCATGTTTATTGAGTCATAGCTAACACTGAGCTCAGCCACAGATGGTCCTAAACGTTCACACTGACACCAGGGTTCCCTGTTTACCTTGGCTTTGGTAACATCTGTGTCCATCTGGTTTTTGGCCTTGAAGATTTTCTGTATCTCTTGTTGAGGACTGATGACACCAAAAACAAAAAAAAGTATCAACTTCAAAATAAAGACAGAAACGGATAGAAAGAACCATCAAGTTTTGTGAGCCTTTTCTGATATACAACTTTTCACATTGATCTGACGTAAACTGATACTTCTGACTTTAAAAACTAACTAGTTGAAACTACTTTGATTAAAGTAAAGTTAGGCTTACGCTCCAAGCTGCTTCCAGCGCTGGAAGAAGTCTTGGGACATCATTTCCGTGGGCTGGAAGAACTTATTCAGCATCACAGGGAGTTTGACTGCGATGTTCTGCAGTGTTCCACCATATCTGCTCATACAGCATGAAGTTTGTACATAAGTAGCTCAATAACAGAGTCAATACATAAAAAAGGGGCCTCATGCATAAAGCGCTTGCACACAAAAAATGTGCAGCGGCATATTTTATGCAGAAGTCGGCATATCAAAAATTAACTTTGCATCAAAGTTTTTCTGTGGACAATATCAAACTACAAAGCATCAAAACTCACCTAAATACACTGAGATCTTACTACATTCAGTGTTATTTAGACCAAGAAGCATCAAACTTGATGTTTTTCATGATTTTAATACTTTGTTTAAACATAAACGATGAAACTAAACCGCATTTATCCTGAGACAATAAACTAACACACACAAAATAAAGAAAACAAAAACAAAAGTATGTGAAAACCTTGCTCGAATGTAAATAGTACTTTTCCTCAGTTTTTGTCTCATAAAGATATAACTCATCGGTCTCTGCGCCGAAGTGCCTGAAATGCATCTATGGGGTCATTTCATTCTGACTGAAAAAGAAAACAGGGTTGGATCAGCAGATTAACTCCAACCTGCTGATTAAAAATAATCACAGGTTTGATTATTTTCAAGTTGTGTGTCCAATCACAGGTATATAAGTAAGTAGTAGTGCAAAGGTGAGCCGCGTAATTGTGGAGCTTTGGCTCTGACGGAGAACATCACCAATGGAAGGATTCGGAGGGAGTGTGTTCAGAGATCATATTGATCTGCTGGGAAATGTTGATGTTGATGTTTAGATTTTTCAGACTGATCATCCTGGAGCTCTGAGCAAAACTTAAAGAGCCGTGTGGTACCGGTACCGGTCCAGACTCAGTCATCCTTCAGTCTAGTCGCCTGCTTAGTGAATGAGCCTGATGGACATAAAGCATTTTACTATTTAGAATAAACGTTCACATTCCCACTCAAGACTCTCTGACATGCTGTCTTTAAGTCCTGGCTGAACGCGCTACTGTTAAAACAGGCATTTGCAGGATCTCTCTATGTGTCCTCAAAGCACCTTTTGAATAAAACATATAATTATTATTAGTACAAATACTTGTACTGCTTCAAACAAGGACGTTGCCATGGTTATTTCTACATGTGGTGGCAGACTTCCGGGCATTTATACTAATTAAATATGTATTTATGGAGGCAAAGGGTGGACCAGCAGCTGCGCTCTATTTTCCGCAAATTAGGATTTATAAAAGAAAAGTGTGCGGCCACGTACGTGCGTGAGTATGACTTTATGCATCCGATTTTTTTTGTGCGCTGCACTTTTCTAAATGTTTACGAACACCAAGTTTTAGTGTGAAAACTGCACACTCTTTTATGCAAGAGGCCCCAGATCTGTACCGTCTTACCAACCTGAACTGAATGTTGAGGTCAGGAGCATCTGAGAATTCAGACACACACTCGATGTTAAGGATCTGCTGGACCTGAGCTCCAGCCTCAATAAGCGGGTCTACTGGCTTTTCCTGGACATTCAGCTGTAAAGCTGCTGGTCAAGGATTCCACAGATACTCACAGAACCAACGGGAACAAACAGCTGAAAGATGCACTAAAACAGAAGAAAAACATCCACCCAAAGCAAACCGCTACGTTCCTCCCATTAGATAATCACTGCAGGGTAGAAACGTATTTAACTGAAATAGAGAGTTGTTGTTGTTAAAAACAACAGGGCAACTGTTTCAGAGAAGAATCCAGCACAGAAACCATCTTAGGAGACTACTGGTCCCTTGGCTGGGCAGCTGTGGAGTAAAGCAGAGGATATGAGAGCTGAGGACGTCATTACTGCTCACTGAGGTGGAGAAGCTCAGGAACTGTGTGGAGGTCTTGTTGCCATAGAACACATGCATGCGACCTGCAGGGAGACAGAAAGTAAAACATTTTATTCACTCTCCTCCAAAGACATTTCAATCTCTCACATAAACTTGGAATCTTAAATGAGAGTTTAACAGAGAAGTGAACAGTGCAGAGGCTCACCCAGGTTCTGCCGGTACTCAGACTTCAGTCCAATCTGGAGAAGCTGGTTCTCGAAGATAACGCCCTTGTTTTTGCACACAAACCTGAAATATTAACAATTAGCAAATTGTTAAGACTTGTAACAGTGCTCAGTTATTAATACGGTGAGTTGTCTTCTGTCAAAGATAAATCTAATGGTCTGTATGAAGGAGCTTGTATAAACAATACAATGTTTTGTATTTTTGGTAATGACCTTCATTTATCGTCACAGTAACTTCTTCATGTGACTGAAGAGGTGTATTATAAGTCAGAATGTTTGTCATTGTATCAGTGGGATTGTTGTGTCATGCATTCAGTCATTAAGTTACCTAAAAACCCCGTAATAAACAGTTCTTATTGTCACGTTTAGTCCAGCCCTACAGAAAAATAACTATTCTTCTGCTTTGATCATTAACTAAAACAAGAACGCTGACAGCTCACATTGTATTTTCATTAGATGAGCTGTGGTTAGTGTCACCTGGGAAAGTGTTCATCTGAGCCCTCTGTGGGTGCAGCACTGCTAAAGTCAGAGAAGACGTCCACCAGCAGGCTGGCTCCTGAGGACGGGGCTGAGTTCACACTCAGGCTGTCAGTGAAGTTGTGGCTGGAAACCTGCAGGACAAACACCATCACTGTTCACATACTCTGATAAGCATCCTGTAGATTCAGATCTTCTTTTTAATGTTTGTGCTTCCATCAGTTCAGAGGCTGCAGTGATTTGAACATGAGTCTGGATCAGTTTGACACAGCTGTAGTTAGGAGCTCACAAATGTCTCTCATAGTGTCCTTCAGCAGATGTTAGAGAGGCTTTTGTAAAACTATTTCAAACCATTTCTAGGGACTTTTTAAAATCCATTTCCTAACCAGTTTCTGGGGCATTTTTAAGTTTTCTTTTCCAAGGTGTTTTAGACGCATGCAGTCACATTCAGTGAATTACAACAGTTGTTCCACTGAGGCTCGTTAGTCAGACCTTCAGGAAAAAAAACAACCTTGAGGCAGGACTGGACAATAGATCAATACAATGCATATCGCAGCAGACACATCAATAATACCAATAGATAATACATCTGATAGAATTTTCAAAAATTTCACTGAACTCCGATCCAGAACCACACAGCATTCTGAGAGATGTAGGCAGAGGAAAGACTTTAGCTGCTCAGTTTCTCATGGGCAGGTAAGAAAGTCCCTCTCTCTCTCTGGCTGTATCTGGCCCTCTTTCCTGTTGGGAATTGAACCTTCACCTTTCATTCAGCTGAGGAACCGCTCCCTGCTGCAGGTAACCATCCCCACAGCATAATGCTGGCACCACCATACTTCCTCATGGGAATGGCCAGTCAATGGTAATGTACAGGGTTAGTTAAATTTAGATGTGCATGCTTGTTATTATTTCTTTTTATCTATTTATTTTATACTTAGGTCATACTTAAATTAAACGTACAACTTCACACACTAAGACACTTCTCCTTCTCCCTGAATCACTAAAGTATTCTCTATTGTTTTGTTCTATTCTAGATTTCCACCATAAGGATTTTCTTTGTACATGTGACCTTACTGTATTTCCAGTTCTCAGATGTTTTTCATTTTGAAGAACCCACACATGCACAGAGAGAACATGCAACTTCATGCAGAAAGAGCCCAGGCTGGAATTCAAACCCAGGACCTTCTTGTTGCCAGGCAACAGAAACAACTGCTCCTCCGTGCAGATGGCAGCACTGGGAGAAAATGCAAACTGCACTGAAAATGTAAACATGTCATGTACCATGGTTCTGGTGGGGAGCATGGTGGTGCTAGAGGAGGGGTGGGGTCTGTCTGTGGAAATGAGCTCTTCCAACAGAAACTGAGGAGGCTGAGGCACAGAAAAGAAGAGGAGAGGAGCAGAACAATGGGAAGGTAGAGACTGAGGATACAGAGGAGAACGATGGAAACCCAGGAGGAGCACAGGACAAAAACACCATGGATTCAGATGAAGCGTCTATATTCTTTTGATTTAGTCATGATGCTACCTTGCTGGCCACTTCGGCGTCCTCGGGGTGTTCACTGCTGCCGTTGACATTCTTTCGGGAATCATCCATGTCGGGTAGTTTACTGGAGCCCTTCTTCTTCTTCAGCTTGGCCAGGATGGACGACTCTCTCTCTGGGAACGGAGGCATTTCTTCTAACACGGTGGCCTGGGGGCAGAGAGAAAACCACACTAAGCCCATGTAGTAGTTATAAAACTATATTAAACAACGGAAAAGGAAAACGAGCTAATGATTTGCGATCGATTATTCTGGTCTTTCAAGTTCAGCGCTGCAGACATAACGGTACAGATATGGCAAAAGGTAGCCTAAGTTTAAAGAAATTAAAAGAAATTTATTTTTCATTAATGCTACTTTTCTTTGTTGCTTTTCCGCCCATGTTTGTTTGTGGTTCTTGAAAAGTCTAACCTTTTGAATCGAATGTTTTGAGAGTTTGTTGGTCGTTCGAGTCTCGATTGTTTTGTCTGTGGAATGCAGGGGAACGTAACGGTTATGTTTGTTTAATGAACAGAGAATGTTATGGTGATTGTTATAGCGATGTTTGTTTAATTAACAGCGAGCGCTGCGGTGATTTTAATAACTAATCTAAGAGCTACTATGCTATACTTAGCTTCCTGGCTAACTGCGTAGGCTACTGTGTGTGTTCGATTTGTTTTACTGTGCCGGCGTAACTAGAATGTGTGTAATGTTCAATGTAACAGAGTAATGTCTGAAACTATTTTGAAATACATTATAACACCGGACATGCAAAGTGTAACATTGTGTCCGTGTTTTTATTACTCCCCTTTCATAGAGGCGTAACACCCACAGGAACTGACCGACAAACGCTCTGCCTGCAACCTGAGGAAACTTTGGAAACTTCATGTTTCTTCGGAAACTTAAAAGCTTTTCAGCAAAACTGAAACACCGAGTTCCATTAGATCAAGAATTAAAACCCACCTTTTTCAAATGACTTAAATGGAACATTGATCTTATGTGTATTTGCTTGATGATTTTGATGATGGCATTGGACAACATGTAATGTTTGTTGCTTGTTTCAGAACTGATGACTGCATGATGTTTTTATAATGTAAAGCACTCTGAACTGCTTAGTTGCTGAGATGC
This sequence comes from Poeciliopsis gracilis, assembly GCA_911649635.1. NCBI lineage: Eukaryota > Metazoa > Chordata > Actinopteri > Cyprinodontiformes > Poeciliidae > Poeciliopsis > Poeciliopsis gracilis. The sequence continues at coordinate 134,610 of CAJVRI010000002.1, read as the reverse complement.
TCTACACACTTAAATTTGACTTGACTTCATGTTCCTGAAGAGAATTGTGAGCAACAGATGTCCTCAGGATCTGCTCAGGTTGTGGCATGCTGATAAATTTCTACCAAAGACTGGAGTTTGAAACTGAATCAAAATTATGCATCAATAAAGTCTTAGTATAAGAGTGTTCACATGAATTGAACTAGTTTATTTCAGCTGTATTTTAAAAAAATATGTATTTTCCCTCTTTTTTATTACTTATTCAACATGTGAGTCTAATTGTACCAGATAAATGTCACAAGTGGGAAAAATTATAAAATGATTTGTTGTCTGATTTTTTCAGACATCCGTGATATTTTAACAGGGTTTTGTTCACATTGCAGAGAAACTGAAGTAAATTCACATTACGCTGATGAGGCCCTAATAAAGCAGAGAAACATCCACCCTCACTGTATAATCCTGAGTCTTAAAGCTTCGGGCCCATTCGGTTAGCTGAATGATGTGCTTGCTGACCAGTATGTCGGTGCTGGCGATGCAGCTGAGCCTCAGGTACTCCACTGCCCTCTGCTGGAGCTCCACATCGGCGTTGCGAAGCTGGCTGTCTGAGCGGAGGACATCTTGGATTGTGCCTTTTACTTCTGGGAACAAGTTGATGAACTTGATGTACGCAGAGAGCAGCAGGGCCCGGGTCGGCACCGAGCACAGGTGGAACTTGGAGTGAAGCAGGTTGAACTGGACCAGAGGGCTGCAGAGAAACAGGTCATGAGGAGCTGAACCTTCAAAGATTACAAACGTCTGGTCAGAAGCATTGTCAGTTTTCAGCACCTGGAGCGAGGGTCACCAGCAATCAGGTTTCCAAACTCTCCCAGAATGTAACCACCCACTTTCACTAGATTTTCATGACAGGCTGGAGCCTGAAGGGCCTGCACACATTCACATGGAGAGGAACAACAGTTTCTGTCAGGTAAGAAAAAACACACTGACACAAAGTGTGTATCCAACTAAAGATACAACCTTGGTCTAATCAGATCTAATAAAACCTGAATTCAACAAGCACTCAGTCCTGTTGGACAGCGATTTTTACCATTATGCAATTTGTTCACTTCTTAAGTGTTTGGTACCAATCTACCTTTAAAATGGTGGATTCAAATCATTTTAAGAAGAAATGCACAAATCAGCCAGATGTCGCTGACATAATGAACAGGTAAAATAATAAAAAAAATCTGATTTTATGATAATTATTTAGGTTACCCAGCCCTCAGATGTTTGACTACTTTTTTGCTTTACAAATCAATTGTGGTCAGCAAAATTTGGCTTTTTTGTCAAAAAAAAAAAACTAATAAAAAACTTCTTTAATGTCATAGTGAAAACTGATTTCATCAAAATAATAAAAAAAATATTTTACACCCCTATTGTACTAAGTGTTAACACAGTATCAAATAACCTAATGGGATAATCTTTCTGTCATTAAAACATGAGAAGTCTTGGTCTGATATAACTTCAGACCAAGACTTACTTCAGTTTGTAAACTTCTGGTTTCAACTGTACTTATCATAATACATATGACTATTCTAGCAATGATGATATTGATTATCATTAATCCACATTTTACTGACATTTTCTTTTGGCTTCAGACTGAATCCAGAAAGTATTCAAAGCCCTTCACTTTTTTCAAGTTTAATGATGTTACAGTCTTGTTCCAAATTATACTAAATTAATCTTGTTCCTCAAGCTTTTAGTGGAAATATTGAATCAATAATTCAAATTATATTATTAGACACCTGTCAGACGAGCCTCCTCTGGAGTAGGCATAGAAAAAACCAAGTGAAGTGAATGTTATTAGTGAAGACATGAATCACAGTTCCCACCTCAAACACGGTCTTGGCAGCATAGCCTTGGACGTCGTCCCGGTTGATGACGATCTGGATGACTCTGTACCACACCTCCTCGCTCACATAGTCGCCGGCAATGCGGATCAGGTTGAGGATGGTGTCCACGTACCAAGTGTAATCCACCGCATACTTCTCGGCCAGGATGGCCACCTTCAGCACCTGTGGGCGACAACGCAGAGGCTGAGGAGAACATCTCACGCCGAGACTCAAAGCTGAGCATGTGTGTGTTGATGGCCTACAATCTCCTCTCTGATTGAGTAGTCTGCCGTCTCTAAGTAGCTCAGCATCTCCGCTACAATCTGCTTGGAGTTGCTGCGGTCACACATGGCGTAGAGAAGGTCGACGGCCCGCTGGCGCACGCTCACATCTCTCTCAGTCTGCACACACACACCAAGCAGAGATTTGGTAGACATATGACTACCATATGACTTTAGGAAAGAAACATGATAGGCCACATTGGATGAAAGAAAGGAAACACTCCATTTATGTTTTTGATGACAACAATATAACATAATGTAAAGCTCAAAAAGGTTTAAACATTGCCATCTTCAAAACCAGCTGCAACAAACAGAACTGAGAAAAATGTCCTGTTCTCTCTTTACTGTCTTTGCAGATAAATCAAAGGTTCTTCCAGTCATTACTGCAGCTGAAGGTCTGAGAATTCAAAAAGTCGACCAGTATAAATATTTACTGGTAGTAAATATTAAAATAATTGAAAATAATAATTATCAATTATTTTAATTGATAATTCTTTGTCTGTTACTTCCCATATTCAACAGGCTGTGAAGAACCTGAGATTAAAATTGGGATTTTAAATCAGGATCAGATCTTGTCTTTATGGTTGATGTTACTTTTATGTCTGTGTTGGACTGTGGAGACATTTTATCCATGCATGCTTCTCTTATGTCTTTCTTCATTGGACACAGTTCATCATGGAGCCTCAAGATTTCTGAAAGGTGGGTTTTATCCATCACTGTACAATATATACAGTAACTGGGATGGATGAACAGACTTGGCCACTTGATTCCTCCATTATAAGACCACACTCGGATTTCTACATTCATATTTGTTGAGAAACAGAGAAAGTCCACCAGAGATTACTCTTCATTGTGAGAACTTTTTACTTTCAGTGCCTAAAGTCAGAACTGAACTTCTTGGAACCAGTTGCAGTACTACATGAACTTAAAGGTGAAGTTGTCACTAAATGTTTTTAAGGTTGTTCTCTGATTTTGAGAAGGACTCAACTGTCTACAAATGTGTTTTTTGTTGTTTTTCTAAGGTTTTAGCAGCTCTAGTAGTCCTTATTTGAAAGTAGTCAGACAGGAAAGCAGGTTGGGAGAGAAAAGGAAGACGTATGGCAAAGGTCATCAAGTCACATGCTCTACCCCTTCACTGTTCATAACTCTCTAGACTTGAGTAAATACATTAGAGTTCATTTCCATTCTGCAGTGTGATATGTTTAAAGACCATTAAATTGCCTCATAGCTCAACAGTATTGATCCACATTCATATAATGTCAGTTTATCATTTTAACAACTTCTTATTACTGTGCATTATAAATAATTAATATTAATTATTTATAATGCACAATAGTCCATAATCTCCATTCAATCAGTAAAAGGAATCTCAGTCTCATGTTTCATCCAGATTATTGCAGAGCTTCTAAGTAGAGTTCATTTGGTTTGATTTACTTGATGGATTCACATTGATTCTGTCTCACTGTACAGTAAACAGGTATATAAGAAAAAATGTAAATGTTGTGAAAATGTTCAGTATTTCAGAAACTAAATCTCATCATGTAGATTCACGGCACATAGAGCTTTCCTTCTTGTAATTCTGATGATTATGACTTTCAGATGATATAAAACCAAAATAAATAGAAAATTAGAATGTTAGCTAAATAAAAAAAACTGAGCTTCTGAAAAGTATATTCATTTCTATGGACTCAATACTCGATTGTTTTTTTTTCTTGCATGAATTACTGCATGAATACAGCGTGAAACATTCCTGCTTTCCATTCTTAACAGGCATGGAGAGGTCCATACTGATGGGGTCGTCACATTTCCTACCGGCGGTCCAGAAACTCACCTTTAGGGCATTGATGACAGTTTCGATGTGCGTCTTCACAGCTTCGTGGGAGAACTCGGAGCTAGCCAGCGTGCACATGCTCTCCAAGGCCAGGTAACGGAGGTTAGTTTCTCTGTGCTGCAGGAACTGGCCCAGCTGATTGCAGGCTCGTACCAACAAGTTGGGTTCACTGAGGGAAAACAAAAAAGAACAACAGAATGTACTCAGATCCCCATGCACTGAGTTCACAATCTGACACTAATATACAACATACTAATATACACTTTGCTCTTATTGCAGAGCAATAAGAGCAAAGCAAAAAGTAAGAGTCCAGCAAATAAGCAAAAAGTGCAATAAAGAGTCCAGCATGTAATACTCTTACTCATCTGTAGTTAATACTATATTGTGGCGTCATTGACTTGAGGATTTGGTCCTCAACATGTAGAGACAGCATTGTTAAACATCTCAGTTCCTCCTACGTAACTGACCAGGTTAAGAAGCAGAAAGTGACCAACCTGTCATGGTGGATGATGAGGGCGATGGCTTCAAACAGAACAGCGTTTTTTGCATTGGAGTGCTGCACCTTCTTGGACTTGGGCGGCTCCTGGGCTTTATTAAGGATGGTCTCCAGACATTCGGTCAGACGACTTCGCAGTGATGTATCCTCTGCAACAACCAGTCAGATTGCTTTCGTCTTAAAGGTACACTTAATAGCACACACAAGTGATTTCCAATTCCAACATGTCCAACTGCTTTATGTGGCGCTGATTACCACAAGAATGCCGATGGTAATGTGTTAATGTTCTTAGGCAGGTTGGCACAAATGCATAGGGACCGTTTGGTTATTTTTAACAAAAAGTAAGTTTTATCCCAATTATTCATTGCTTTATGGTGGCGTACCAGGTGGAGGGTAGCACTGCAGCAGGCGCAGCAGTTTGACAGACAACCACGGAGCAGCAACAAAGTAGTAGGTATAGTCCTGCAGGTCGATGGAGCAGAGGTCACAATCTGTAAGACAGGAAGTTGGAGATAGTGAAGTTAGGCCTGAGATGGTGCAGAGCGCCATGAGGGGCAGCAGAGCCGTACCCACCCTACTGAGCCTGGCCACAGCCAGGGACACGGACGTCTTAAAGTCATCTGGACTCTTCTGGGCGAGGGTGGTGATGAGGCTGGTGGCTGCTGTGACTACTCCCTGAGAAGGGGAACACACACACAAGCACACTACTTTGTGATACAAATGGAGACTGTTTCTTTACACTTTTACTTTTTCTTAGAACAGGAAAAAAACTTTAGACCTCAAAAGGTATTTGTCTTTTAATAACACATTCTGATTTCACAGTAAATATGGGAAATTAGCAAATGATGGAGGCAGGGCCACTGTAGAAAAGAAACGAAAATATAGTGGCCACAAAGAAGTACACTTATGCCAAAAAACGTCTCTCCAGATGAATTTTTCATATTGTCAAATTCTTACTATAATGGTATAATGAGTCATTTAATCCAAAAGGGATTTTTATGCCTGATACATTTATGGGAAAGAAAGATATGGTGATTTTTTTATTTCTCTTTTTTAACTAAACTTTCTTTGGCACTTAGGCCATTATATTAGGAAAGTGACATTGTTTATGACAAACAAGTGGATCTTTTCTGTTGCTAAAAGGCATAACTTTTTAAGAACAAGCAGATAATTTTCCATAATTAAAGGCATACATTTACAACAGTAAATGTAAGATGTGGTCAGACACTTGCGACAAATCAGCCAAAAGTTTCTTAAAGTTTAATTGGTAAACTAGAAAATTCCTGAAGAAATTTAACCGGGGCCCTGCCAAAGTGTGCCCGTCGGTTTGGAGCCAGCGTGCTAAACATTAGCATCAATGAAATCAAGAAAGCTGCACTCTAATCAATAGCATGTGGAGAGTCACAAGCCTGGCAAACTCCATTCAGTACACTAAACATGTGAAATAAGTAAGGGAAATAGCTAATATCTCATTTAAGGTAAAAGGCTAATGCTAATGCTAATTGCTGCGCAAGACAGTTCCCTAACTTGAGAGAAAGTGATAATGCAAGCTAATGTCATTGCAGCGCCTTACGGCGCTGCATTAGCCACAGATCAATCTTAAGGCTTTTATTTTGAAATTTCAGTAAGCTTCATGTCAAATATCTAAACTAATACCATGATTAACATTGATTGGATTAAATCAGTTATTTAATGCTCAAAAAAGCAATAACCTTATGTAAAAATCTTCAGGGCTTTTATTTTGAAATTTTCAGTTAGCCTGATTTTAAATGGCCAATTTAATTCCATGTGTAACAGTGGTTTTGTTGAAAAAGTCACATAATGCCAAAGAAGGCAATTACGTCATATAAAAGAATGTCAGTGCTTTTATTTTGAAATTTTCTTTAAGCTTAATTTATAATTCTCACATTAATCATGTGTGTAACAATGCTTGGTTAAAATCAGTCATAAAATGCCCAAACACAAAGTAATTCTAAAGGCCAGCTCATTCCTCCTCTGTAGTAACTGACAGTTCCGCCATGTTGTAGTTCTGAGAATCAGCTCTGACCTCTTTTGTAGGCACTGAGTGTTCCACCATTACTGAAGTCCTAACCTTCAGTAATTGTAGTTCTAAAGAGGAAGTCAACTGTTATGTCAGTGTGACACACAAGGAGAGACTTAATTAAATGCTTGAATCAGTTAGTTTTTCTGAAAGGCCTGAGAGAAATATTCAAGCTTTTATTTTGAAATTTTGATCAAGCTTAATTTAAAATTGTCACATTAATCATGTGTGTAACAATGGTTGGTTAAAATCAGTTATAAAATGCCCAATCACAATGTAATTCTAAAGGCCAGCTCATTCCTCCTCAGTAGTAACTGACAGTTCCGCCATGTTGTAGTTTTTACAATCAGCTCTGACCTCTTTTGTAGGCACTGAGTGTTCTGCCATCTTGTATATCTGACAATCAGTAATTGTAGTTCTAAAGAGGAGGTCCTTGTGTAAATCACAAGTCTCTCCTTGTGACACACAAGGAGAGACTTAAATGCTTGAATCAGTTAGTTTTTTCTGAAAGGCCTGAAACATTCAAGTTTTTATTTTGAAATTTTCATTAAGGTTAATTTAAAATTGACACACTAATTCCATTTGTAACAATGGTTGGTTAAAATCAGTCATAAAATGCCCAAACACAATGTAATTCTAAAGGCCAGCTCATTCCTCCTCTGTAGTAACTGACAGTTCCGCCATGTTGTAGTTCTTACAATCAGCTCTGACCTCTTTTGTAGGCACTGAGTGTTCCGCCATGTTGTAGTCCTAACATGCAGTCATTGTAGTTCTAAAGAGGAGGTCAACTATCATGTCAGTGTGACACACAAGGAGAGACTTAATTACATGCCTGAATCAATTTTTCTGAAAAGCCTCAGAGAAATATTTAGGCTTTTATTTTGAAATTTTCATGAAGCTTAATTTAAAATTGACACACTAATTCCATGTTTAACAACGGTTGGTTAAAATCAGCTATAAAATGCCCAAAACACAAGTAGTTTTAAAGGCCAGCTCATTCCTCCTCAGTAGTAACTGACAGTTCCGCCATGTTGTAGTTCTGAGAATCAGCTCTGACCTCTTTTGTAGGCACTGAGTGTTCCGCCATGTTGTCCTAACCTGCAGTATTTGTAGTTCTAAAGAGGAAGTTAACTGTCATGTCAGTGTGACACACAAGGAGAGACTTAAATGCTTGAATCAGTTAGTTTTTCTGAAAGGCCTGAAATATTCAAGCTTTTTATTTTGAAATTTTCATTAAGTTTAATTTAAAAATTGACATACTAATTCCATGTTTAACAATGGTTGGTTTAAATCAGTTATAAAATGCCCAAAACACAAGTAGTTCTAAAGGCCAGCTCCTTCCTCAGAGCTCTGCCTGAGTAAAAACTACAGTGATGCGTTTTTGTAGTTCTAATTAGCTGCTCGGCCCTGGTGTGTTCCGTTGCTATGGTCATGGATTCTCTGCCAGCTGTGGAGTGTGAGACATAATGGTGGAGAAAGAATTCTATCTTTGTGAGACACCTCAGTCAGTTTGAATGAAAAAAGCAGTCCGAACAGCTCCTTCCCATTCGGAAACCGTGATACGTATCGGAAAACCGTTTGAAGCGTTTGAGAGGCCTATCTTTCGTCTCCGATAATCCCGAGATTCATATCTGTACATCACTCACAGTAATAACAGCGACGAGATAAAAATGGTGTGCGCTGGGGTCTGACATTTTTCAGAAATACATGGAAGTGATCCTGGCAGAGCGTGTGAAAATCCTGTCGCATGACTTCGCTCTGAATCACCTTGACAGAAAACCATAAGCCCTAGGAAAATTTCGAAAACATTTTACCGGAGCAGGCATGCGTATCAATGTCATGACCGAGTTTCATACCGATCGGGCGATATTTGTGGGCGTGACGGCGATTTCAAAATTTATTTGGGGTCAGAATCGCACTGCTTCCCACACTCTAACGAAACGTCAGTTACACTCTAGTTTTGGCAGTTTCCAACTGACAAAAATTTTTGATCGTTTTTCGCTTTTTACTTTTTCATCGTAACTCCGAATCCCACCACAAGTAATAGTGACTGACTTGCTTCGCAAGTCAGTCACTGCCTCCTTATGCATTGCTATGGGCAGGGCCCCAATAAATAAAGAGACATTCTATTGGGTGTAGATTAATAGGTGCCTGCCATGCAATGCATGGAGGCAGTTACTACTGCTCTCCTTATGCATTGCTATGGCAGTGCCCCAATAATAATAATAAAGAGACATTCTATTGGGTGTAGATTAATAGGTGCCTGCCATGCAATGCATGGCAGGCACCTATTGGACTTGTTTTTAGGTGCAAAGGGGACAGTTGGGTTTATGTTTATCTTTAAATATGTAATTTAAGTTCAGAGTGCAGTGTGAAGTAAAGCTCTTATTGTGAAGGAGATAAAGGAAGTAATGTCTCAGTTCGTCAGCTGCATTTGCAAACTAAAACACTCAGAGAGTGGCTCTAGCCAAAAGCTTTGTAATGTTGCTACATGCAGAACTTCGACTACGTAGCTGCTGGTCCAAGACCTCTGACCGATTTGTAACCAAAGAAACCAGGTAACTAGGCAACCAGGATATTGCACAGCCTGCTTATGTTTGGCTGAATGTTAAACGTCCTTAGTCATCAGAGAGCAGATGGCTGACGTAAGTAGAAGTTTTGTTCTAGCATGTCGTGCAGTCAGATACACATCTTCATAAAGCCTTGTTTATGGGACAATGTGTGTGTTTCACTTTCAAACCTATCCCGATTTGTAAATGGCACAGGCCCTAAACACAGCTGTAGTGATGTTCTGATTCTGAAGCAGAACACTAGCACAGGTCTTACCAGGTGCTGATCATTGAGCAGGTGGACGACCCGTGCTGTCCACTCCCCCATAGGCACCAGGTCAGGAGAAGTCCTGTTGAGCCGCAGCAGACACAGCGCAGCGCTCTGCTTCACGCTGTCCATGGTGTCCCTGGAAACAAAAGTCATCTCTTCAACATGAGTCATACTAACACGGAGACAAGCACTGGTAAAGCTTGGTTAGTCAGAAACATGTTCTCCTCCAACATCTACTAACACCAGCGTGGCAACCAACAACCTTCCAGGAAGAAAACCAGGGAGAAGAAGTGTGTCTATGTGTCCTACTGATTTGTAATTTTAATTTAACAATAAACATATTTAGGTGCGATTAAGGTCATGAGCTCAACACTCAGGAAGCAATGTTGCTCACTTTCCACTCATTTCCTATGGAACTTGTGTAGGACTAAAACAATTAATCAGTTTAATCCTGATGAACTGTCACTGAAATAGTCATCAACTAACTTAGTAATCGATTAATCGTTGCCTGGTAGATACAGACACAGATGCAACTCAGATAAAAACCCTCTTTGTTTGTAAATATTATGTTTTATCCAAAACTCCTCACCTGGCTCAAGTTCTCTAAATCGTCAGAATAATTCATTACTAAAATAATCGTTAGCAGAAACCCAGACTTGTGTGATGAGGTGAAAGTCACTCGTGAAATTTAAATCTTCTACATGTAAACTCAAGCTAACTACGTAACCATCCATCCATCCATTTTCCGGTCACCCTTCTCCCTAACGGGTTCGGGAGGTGCTGGCACCTATCTCCAGCAACACAAAGACAAACAGGACAAACAACCACACACACACCTAAGGAGAATCTGGAAAGCCCAATCAGCCTAACAGTCATGTTTTTGGACTGTGGGAGGAAGCCGGAGTACCCGGAGAGAACCCACGCACGCACAGGGAGAACACCTTCATGCTGCAAGGCAACAGCGCTACCCACTGCTACACTGTGCAGGCCTCTAACTACGCAACACAAAAGTTAAAAAACTTCCAACTTTTGTCGCTGTGTCGGGCTCACCGGCTGTCCAGCCCATCTCTTTGTGTGATACACACTGCTACTGCTACCATGGCATTCTGCATCTGTATCAAAATGTTTAATTTTGGTTTTGACTGCTTAGAGCATCTTCTTCCAAATATTTACCTTTTCTAACACATGACTTGAGGCAAACTGCAAATAGAATTTCTACAGGCCTGTGGAGAGCAGGAGACCCGGAGCCTTCACCAGCGACAGACAGACCAAACAACTAACAACTAACTACAAGTCTTAGACGTCTCCTGAACTTTTTCCCAGAGCTGTTTTCTGAGAGACTTGTCTTTTAGAATTTTGCAACATGAATCAGCCAGAAAACTCTTTCTAGCATCAAACCAGAAAAAGCAAGTATGAAAGACTAGAATATTAATATCAGTTTTTGTTTATGAATGAATAATTTTGTACGAACCCTGCCACCAAGATTCTGGGAATCTCCGAAGCAAAAGCCTCGGCCATCTCTCTGCTCCCCACGTTAGCGATGCAGTGCAGAGCCAGATTCATGTAGGTCGGGTTGCGGCTGGCGAGGTCGTTCTTGATGGCATTGTTGATCAGACGGATGAGGTCACTGTTGGAGTTCACCAGCACGGAGATGAACAAGTAACCCTGAAAAAGCAGGAAGTAGCACCAGATGACAGACACCTGAATGAGTCAAAACATTCTGCAAAATCCTCTTCGTCTTCTGATTGTGGTTCCTAAACCAGCTGGACCTGCCATGGCAGATGGTGGGTTGATGCTGCTCAGTTGTCCAATCAGAGCTGGACAGCAACAAGTGTTCTACTGATGAAGAAGAAAAAATCTTAGGTTCATCTTCAAGGATTTATGCACTGCTGGACTTCAGAAGATGTTCTATGATGTTCTTTAACATTATTAGTGGATGATCTCACTATGACAGTACTTTTCTAACCGTGTGAGGATGTGCTGCGGAATCAAATATATAATTTTTACATTGCACCGTGGACTGCACCGTCTGTCAACCCTACAGTTTTAAAACATAAATATGACTTTTAAAAGTACGTAAATCTGACCTTGCAAATTTATTCACTGAAGATTCCATCAAGTTGTTATGTATTGAACAAAGATGTGATCAATAGCACCGCCGGAGGATGTGCTTCGTCTTTGACATGTCATAATGTTTGCTCCAGTCAGACTGAGCTGTGAGGTAAAAACAAACAATTAAAAGAAAGAAATACTTACAATTTGCTTTTCAGTGTATTTGTTGGAGCTAAGCAGGTTGACAGCCTCCATGTGTCCAAAGTCAATATCATGGCCCAGAAGGAAGATGAAGAGCAGTTTGCACACATATTTCTTTTTACTGTAGCCATCCAAAGCCTTGTCTCCTATCATAGCAACACAGAAAACATAAATTAACGTGACGTGTCTTTGAAAAGCTAAATATTTCACTTTTGGAGTGATCAATTATTAATTAACAATGTATGAGAACATCATTATACTTTAAAAACAGTGACCATCCCTGGTGGCTCAGGATATCAAAGCTTCAGCCTATACCTAAGCTAATATGATTTTTTTCTGTGAGACTTTCACACTGTGGCATTGATAAAGCTCAACACAATGGCAAAGTGCATCCCTTCAGCTTTCAGCAGTCTGTTGTACGACCTCGTGTTCCTCAGGGTTAGAGTGTTCCTGATCACTTACCTTTAAATTTGGAACGGATGTTGGCGAGCTCTTTGTTTATCCTCTTCACTTCTGCCTCCTTACTTTTACCTTCAAACAAAGAGCTTCAGTCAACCACAAACATTTTTTTTAACATTTTTAAAAAATGAGACAGACTTCTTGTCTGCTCAGAATCTAATCTGAGTAAAATCTCTGAATATAGATGAACCATATGTCTGAGGTGGATATGTGCTCATTTTGGGTTAAAAAAAAACATGCTTACAAAGACAGTTAAAAATCAACCTTAATTAAATTCTTTCACTGTTTAATAATATAAGTAATAAAAATAACAATAATGAATGTAATAAAAGGTGCATGATAGAACCCCACACTGCAGTCTTTCTGCGTAGAGTCTGAATGTGTGTGGTCTCTGGGTACACCTGTTGCCTCCCACTAACGGTCCTAACGGTCTCTCTAAATTTCTCAGTTTTATGCTTTTGATGAGTTGGTCCAGCTCTGTCTATCATGGAACGTAGTGTAGGAAATCTTAATTAAGGGCAGCTTTAGTAGAATCTGGATAATCTAACCTGCTACGGACAACTTCAAATATCTGGTCTGAAATCATTTTGCCATTGCTTGGAAACAACAGTGAAATCTTGTGGAACTGCAGGAATGTGTGACACCAATGTGTCTCATGCAAAGAGTGACAATGCCTCTTTTAAATAACAGATCATGACAGGAAGGCTTCTTAATATTGTTTTCACACTTAGAATAATACTGCCATGTCATATTTTCCTAACTCTGACCAGCCTGAGCAGCAGATCTATTTTTTTTAATCAAATATTTATTTCAATGGCTATACTTGATAAAAAGTAATTTTCTGACTTGGGGCACTTTTACAGTTTGTAAAAACTAAATACTGAAAGATAAGTGAGACATTTTTTAGTTCTTTTCAATAAGGTTTTATTTACATCTGTGTGTAAACTCAAGAATTTAAGAGCCTTGGTGGATTTTTAGTAAATCAGTGACTCAACTCTGCAACATTTAAATGTTTAACAAATCATTCAGAATAATAATAAAGTTTTACTTTGCTGTAAACACTCTATTGTTAAGCCAGTGCAAATATTATTCTATTGGACAGACCAGACTTGTAGCAAATCACCATGGTAACTAATGCGTTTTTGCTGTTGTGAAACCAAATTCAGGAGCAGCTTGGCTTAATTACTGTTTAGGTTTTGGGAAACAGCTCATGATCTGAAGGTCTTTTTTATTCAATCAGGAAGAAAGAATTTAGAATGTTGTACTTATTTTGTCACTAGATGTTAATGCAACGTTTAACTACAATTTTTGAATGACAACTTCTTTCAATATATATATAAAAAAAATCATCTCTGTTTGTTTTAGATGCCACTGGTAAAAACTTTGACCGGACCCCAGTCAGAGTGAATGATCTCCGTCTTTACTTTAAATTGCCCAGTTTTACTTGCTTGTTAAGAATCACCTCCAGACAGCGGTTTGGTCCACGCCCTGATGTTATGTTAGCCACTTGGAGCTAACAGCTACCACCGCTGAGTAACGTTCAATACACAGCTCTCTATCTCAACGTGCAGTTTGCTTGTACAAACACTTGTTCAAATGACCTCGAAAAGAAGACACGGAGCTGGCAGAGTCCCCCTCAGATAAACTGGCTACTTTACATTAGCTTCATTCCGCAAAGGTTCAAAACAAACTTACAGTTCCTGATGTCTGAAATGAACACAGCCAAACCACGCATTCCATCCCCTTTAGAGACCGCGGGCATTTTGTTCACTCCGTTTTAATGCGAACTGTTTCTGCGACGAAGAAGGATACCGCAGGAGCAACTTTGTTAAAGTTGTTTTGCTACACAGTTAGCACTACAGGCTCTGAATAACAGGAACCAGACTGACTGCGGCTGCGTTCCATTTCGCGCAGGCTGCGACTCGCAGGGCTTCATTCCATATGTAGTTTGTGACACTAGCTGCTGCTGTGCTACAGAGAAGCAAGTTTGACTGTGAGCACAAAACACTTGCTTTTAAAATCTTCATAATCTTTTATCATTAAGCGAGGCAAACTTTCTTGTTATAACAATACATAAACTTGTAATAAGGGTTCCTGCTTTGATGAGAGGAGATCTAGATCTTGTTAAAACACAATTGTCTTTGCTAAAATGACAAAAAATGCAACAGTAAAAAAGCAACACCTCATGAGATGCTTGAGTATCACCTGAGAAAAAGAGTGAGTCATAGGGAGTCCCTTCATGCGTCTTTAAGAAATAATAAACTGTCAGAGAAATGTCATATCATCAGCTCAAAACAGCCCATCTATGTGAGTTTCAATCTTATTCTAAATCTGATCTTTTTTCAAAAATATGCTAAAATACAGAATTCTTCTTTCAGAAGAAGAAGAATTTCAAAACCAAGAGAGAAATGCATTTGGTTTTCAGAACACTTGAAAGGATCGACTATTGGTAGATCTCTATTGAGCAAGATTATCTCTGTGGTTGCTAAATCTTATACATGGAAAATATTTTATAGTAAAATTTTGTTGTGTTGTGTAGTCAAGTCTTGACTACACAACAATAGCAAATATTTGGATGTACCATTTTGATCTTCTAAACTGTGTCATTTAGATATGCCCTGAAAAACAATAGGGTGCTTTTTTCTATAAAGCTAATTAACTAATTAACTGCAGCATCGATTATCCACATGAATGATTTCAACATGACTGAGTGAGGTAGAAAGAGCACAGTTTAATACAATAAACATATAAAACCAGCATGTGCTTACAGAATGACCCTGCACAGAGACAATACAGGAAAAGAAAGCACTACCACACAAAGGCACAAGCTTTCTAATTGTATCAGCAGAGACTAGATGGAGCACACAGCTTTTAATTAAGCTTCTTTAAATATGTTGTACCGGTCTGATTCCCCACCCAGAGAAACCTGGCAGTTAACTCGCCAGCAGTCCTGCGTCAGTCATTTTCAACCTGGGTTGTTAGTGAGGATCAGATCCGGCTGGAATTGTGTTTAGATGTACAAGGTCTCATGGAGAATCTTTTATAGACAGACTATCTCAGGCAAATTTTAAAAAATGAGACAGACTTCTTGTCTGCTCAGAATCTAATCTGAGTAAAACCTCTGATTATGGATGAACCATATGTCTGAGGTGGATATATGCTCATATTGGAATATGTTAGGGTGAAAGAACTTTTTTGTTTGCTCATATTTCTTTCTCCTTTTTTTTTTGGAAAGTTGTCTCATTTACCCAATCTCTTTCTTTTTTAAATTGGGAGAAGTCAGTAGTCTTTACCGATATATGTAAATAATCATTTCACTGCATATGAAGTTCCAAAGTGGGCACAAGGATAAGATTTATTTATAGGGCAAAATAAAAAAAAAGAAAAGAAAAACTCACACACACACACACACACACACACACACACACACACACACACGCACACGCACACACATACACACACCTACACACACACACATACACTGGCTTGTTCAGACTGGATCTGACTGGCCATTGGGAGGTCTGGGAGATTTCCTGATGGCCAACTGACCATGTGAAAAGGCCACAGACCTTGACGCCCGGGTTTGATTCTGAATAAAACTAATAAAAAGGACCTTATAAAAGTCGTTAGTGGCATTAGAAATTTATTTCTTTCACTTGTGAAATATTGCAAAAATTAGAAATATCCTGTCAATGAGTGATGCTGAAAAAACCTCCATGTATTTGTTACTTCATGGCTTCACTACTTTAATTCTTTACTATCAGGAAATCCTCAAAATGTATCAATGCCTTCAACTAATCCAAAAACTTGCAGCAAAATTTTTGATGAAAATAAAAAGTGAAATCCATTGAGTTGCTGTTCTAGTGAACAGCAGCGGCCCAGCGCCTGGGGAAGCTTTCTGCTGGGAGTAGCGCCAGCGGTACAAGTTCAGGGTGGCAGCTCTTCTCTGCTCCTTCTTTAGTGCAGAGGAAGGAAAACCACTTTGTCAACATCATCAGATACCATCTCTTCTGGGGGAATGTACAATTCTTTAAGATTTTCTTTCTGCAGGAGCTTAGTGGAGATAAGCAGGTCCAGGCTTATTGATAGAATGACCAGTTACTCAAATAGTAGACTTTTTATGATGGACATTTTGTCTAATTCTGTCCTGTGAACTGCGGGAAATAATTTAAAGCCATGCATTCTGGGATTGAGAGTTTTTATTAGTCTCTTGTTTTGTATGTCATTCAGTCATTTTTTTCCTGTGATGGCTGGGCACTACACAATCCAGCCAAACTAATATATATACATATATTTATTTTTTTTACATTAAAGTTCTTAAAAAAAGCAAATATCTAGTTTTCTCTGAGCTCAAACTAACCATCAGGGCTTGAGATGAACTTATCTGTATGCAAAATGCAAACACCAATCCAATATATAGTGCCACACAATGAAGGGGGGGACTGACAACTTCAGAAAAGATTCTAATAATGACAAGTAACAATAGCGTTTCCTGACAGCAGATACTGTGGTGTCCAGCTGGCCATGTTAATCATGACTTGTTCTAATTTTCCTCCTGTTCAAACTGAACCTCTCTCTTTTGCCTGACCCCTCCCACCCAGTGGCTTCATAAATACGGCATCAAAGCAGTTCATTCTGTTGGTTCTGACCGAGCAGCCGCTCACCCAGACTGCAGGTGATCCATAAGGACTCTGGTTTGCCTCTCTGCCTAGTTAAAAGAACTTCACACAGTTTTTTCTAAGACGTTATAAAATGTCTAGCGATGCAGCGAAAGCGACTAAAGCCGAGATGCCAGATGAACTGGAGCAAACTAAAGGAAAGTCACATGATTCTGACAAGAAGGTTGACAATAAGGCGAGTATCTCAAAATATGAATATACAGTCGATGTGTTTTGCGTCTTGGAAAAAATTTGAGTTTATTTTGACCAGATTTTCTAAATAATGCAGAAACTACAATGTTTCAAGAAAAGCTTTCAGTCTAATTTTAGTTAAACCTAATATTATCTGTTTTGCCAATATTTTCTGTATCATTTTGATCTGAAGTCCTCTTCGAATTTATTATTCAAAGATCATTTTCGTTTAGTTTACCATCTGATTAATTGATTCACAGAAACTTATTATATTTTCCACAAAAGCAGAACCCAGAAGCCAGAAAATGAGCTAATAATATGAAAGTTTTTTTGACGCTAGTGGCCGTTAATTGAAAGTGATACTAGGACAGGAAAGTAGGTAGTTAAGGAGGGAAGACACGCGGCAAAGGTCATCAGGCTGGAATTCGAACCTGCGACGAGGACAAAGGCCTCCTTATGTCGGTCGTGCTTTTCCCCTGCGCCTTTGCAGCAGCCTGAATAATAAATCAGCATCAAGACAGTTCAAAGAGCTTTACATCATAAAAACACAAAAAATCAACAATTGAAACATTACAAGTGGCATCATTGCACAATGTTTCATTTATTGCAGTTCAAAAGCGGCTCTAAACAATTGGGGTTTTAGTCTAGATTTAAACAAACATTTGTGGTGCACAGAAGCTGATCTCCATGTTTGGCTCTGGTTCTGGTTCTGGATGCAGAGCAGAACCAGAACCAAAAGACCTGAGAGGTTCTGGAAAGTTGTTCCAGCAGCAGCAGATCTTTAATGTATTTTGGTTCTGTATAAACTACCAGCAGTCCTCCAGGGAAGTCTATTCCCTAGAGGACTTTAGAACTGGTGTTGTGCCTAAGAATTTAATTGAATAATATAAAAAGAATTATTTATTATTGTTTGGTAATATGTTTCATATTATTAAGGTTCAGTTATAGATGTGTTAATTGTAAAATCTTTTCCCTAATGTGTTGCATTTCTGTTAATCACAAAAGTTTGGAATTTTATTTGTGATCAGCTGTTGGCAGCAAAGTTATTATAGTCATGACAGTTTGACTGTGAAAACAATTCAAACTTTTGCAAAAGAAAATTGTCTACACTGAATACGAGAATCTATCTTCATATATTGTTATTATTGTAGCATTATTAGCATCCATTTTACCATTGTTATTGTTGTTAATACTATTAGAGCTACTACTAGGAATATTTTAAGCACATTATATCACTAAAATACTTATAAATATTAAGAGATCATAACACTGATGTACCTGGAGAAGGGATGGATTTTATAAGCTTTTCCTTCAGACAGCTTCTTTGAACATTTATCATTTATTGCATAACTGTTATAACATACAACAATACTACTTCTAGTCCATAACTAGCATAAAGCTCTTGATTAACATATCTAATGAAACAAGACTAGTTTGTATTGAAACATTGTTGAACTAGAATTAAATATGTAAAGCTGATAATGATTCAAAATGTATTCCCACATGCAAAAACCAAGATAACGATGAATGGAAGTGATGGACACCAGGACAACCTCATGACTGGACAGCCAAGCAACTCCAGAAACAAAGCAGCAACTATTATATTCACTCTGAAGAATGAAGTGGGGGGTCTTATCAGAGCTCTGAAACTTTTCCAGGTATCATTTAATATGCATGCTTTGAAAGATAAAACTTTTTCTGTCATCTAACAAAATTTGTATTTCAATCCATAGTGTAAAATCATGGAATCTGTTAAATGAGGAGTTAAAAGAAAGATAAAATTTAATACAATTTAAAAGAAAATATAAGGAGGTAATTTTCATAAGATATAGAAATATGGGTGATTGTTATCTCTAATGTGTATAAGTATATTAAGGCTAAAACATAAGAGTGTGTGTGGTTATGGATGTATGGATGCTTGTATTTAGACATATGTGTGTTTGGTGAGCCCATGGCACAAAAAAAGGGGGGGGGAATGAGCAGATAAAACGGAAATTTGATTAACCTATGTTTTATTTATTTATTTTTTATTTAATAATGAGGGTTCATATGAAAACATGGTTTGAGTTTATGGAGTAGGAGTTCATAAGTTTCTTCCTCCCACTCCTTTTGGATCATGTTAAGATTATTATGACTCAAAACAATATGTGTCTTTTGCATTTCTTGTTTATGTCTGTTATTTTATACTGCTGTCATGTTCGAAATATATTAATAAAATAAAATGAAAATGACTTGATTTATCTAGTACAACTTTCTGAGCACTCTGTGTTGCTGCAGGAGAAACACGTTCATCTGGTTCATATTGAGTCTCGCAAGTCCAGACGGAGAGATTCAGACTTTGAGATCTTCATAAACTGTGACTCAGAGCATGAACAACTGAAGGAGCTGACCGAGCTGCTGAGGACTCACACCGATATAGTGGAAATGACTCCTTCTGGAAACTCTTCTTTACTACATGATGGTAAAACACGCTCAGAATCAAATATGACCATGTAAGTAACACACAGTGAATTCCCAATTTTCCATCAGGTTTGGAATGTGTTCCATGGTTTCCTACAAGGATTTCGGATTTGGATCGCTGCGCCAACAGGGTCTTAATGTACGGCTCTGAATTAGATGCAGATCACCCGGTATGTGTACCCTCTGTGTTGATTTTCCTCATTTTCTGTTTGTTGTCTAAACCATAAAAACAGATAAATGGCTGTTTAAAATTCAGACACAACATTGTTATTACAGGGATTTAAAGACCAAATTTACCGTAAAAGGAGGAAGTATTTTGCTGATTTGGCTATGAACTTCAAACAGTAAGTGACATTTTCTTTTGGTAATTAAATAAAACAAATAGACACCATATTGTAAAATTTCTGTATGTTAAAAAGTCTGTTTTTAACCCATCATGCCTGTTTATATGCGACAGTGGTGATCAGATTCCTCGTATCGACTACACGGCAGAGGAGGTGCGGACGTGGGCCATGGTGTTTCAGGAGCTTAACAAGCTGTATTCCAGCCATGCCTGCAAGGAGTATCTGAAGAATCTTCCTCTGCTGACCAGATACTGTAAATACAGTGAGAACAACATCCCTCAGTTGGAGGATGTGTCACGCTTCCTGATGGGTGAGTGTTAAAGCTGTGCCAGGGCTGCAAAAACAAATTTTTGAATTTGTCTGAATATTTTTTTCAGTACATTATCATTAAGAGTAACTCAAATTCAAATTCCTTTTACAAGGAATTCTCAAATTCCTTGTAAAAGTCATTAAAACGTCTTCTGCCCTTTACTATCCCATGGCAAAAATGATGCATCTGTGAAGGCAGCGTGAAACAGATGATTCTTTCATAAAGGAGCTAATGAGGATGCTTAGTTAGATTTAAAGTGCCTCCTAAATTGATACCAAATTTTTGATACAGAGCAAACTACTGGGTTATTTATGAAGTCAGACTGGTTGGATGGAAGTGAGGAGAGCATTTAGAGAAGATGAGGAACATGACCGTGTCTCTAACTTGTCATGGTGACATTTTAACAAATATATCAAAAACATATTATTGATGTTGCTGTCAACTGATTTAAAAATGCTAATTGTCACCATTTGTCATGGATGATTTAAAATGTCAGCAGTCATTGATTTCAGGATTAAGAATTTCAATGTGAATTATCAAATTCTAGGAAGTAGCATCATTTTTTTTCTTATATATTTTTTGTAACATGTTAATTTTTTTAGTTTGATTTTCTTTCCTTCCAATAATATTTATCCGTGCTGAGAGTATTCATTAACTAACAGCAAGCTATATGAGCTTGCTTTTATAAGCAAGTTCTTTTCTGTTTTTCATCTCGTCCTGTATTTACCTAGTCTGATTGTGTTTCTGTCTTTTTCCTGTGTATTTCTGTGTGTTTCTGTATATTTCTCTGTAATTCTGTATATTTGTGTGTACGGTATAAATAGAGCGCTCAGGTTTCAGCATCCGGCCGGTAGCAGGCTACCTCTCTCCAAGAGATTTCCTAGCAGGGCTCGCTTTTAGGGTGTTCCACTGCACTCAGTATGTTCGTCATGGCTCAGAGCCTTTGTACACACCTGAACCGTGAGTAGACACACACACACACGCACACACACACACACACACACACCACACGCACACACACACACACACACACACACACACACACACACACACACACACACACACACAATGAGTTTTTAACTCCTATCTCATCTGTTGTGGTTCAAAATGTTTGTTGATCCATGTTTTATACAGGGACACATGCCATGAGGTGTTGGGCCATGTTCCTCTGCTGGCAGAACCCAGCTTCGCTCAGTTCTCCCAAGAGCTTGGTTTAGCATCGCTTGGTGCCTCAGATGAAGACGTGCAGAAACTTGCCACAGTGAGAACACCAACTGTGTTTCCAGCCCATCTCTTGTGACTTTAAGGACTTGTACAGATGTTCTACCCATTTTAGTGCAATGTAACATTTGCATGTACTGTTTCTGGTGTTGTAGTGTTATTTCTTCACGGTGGAGTTTGGCCTGTGTAAGCAGGATGGAGGTCTGAGAGCCTATGGAGCTGGACTCCTCTCCTCCGCTAGTGAACTTAAGGTGACTTTTAAAATCAGATGATGCATTGACACAAATTCTTTTAACAATATTTCCCTGATTAAATGTTCCTAGCAAATATTTCTGTACAGTTAGTACATGAAGTGTAGGTCTAGATTTCTGACCCGATAATGAATCTGCCTGGTCTCAGCATGCTCTATCTGGGGAGGCCAACATCCGGCCGTTTGATCCCGTGGTAACCTGCAACCAGGAGTGCATGATAACCACATTCCAAGATGTTTACTTTGTGGCTGAAAGTTTTGAAGAAGCCAAGAACAAAATGAGGCAAGTAAAGGAAAACTAACATACCTGTAAGGAAGAAGGAAATATATATCTTTATCATTTCCTTCCACAATATAAACCAGGTAAAATATGTCTGTCATTCAGTCACTACTCTCCTTAGAAAACTGTCTCATCTGTAAACTCCTTCTGCAGTTACAGCTACATAAACAACGGGTATCATAGTCATTGGATATATTTCAAGCTTAGCAAAAAAAAAAAAAAAACAGCTAACAAACAGATACCAGTGGTTCAAATTCATGTTGTTTAAACTGCAGCTGCAGCTTCTTGAGAAATTCCTGGTTTATCTAGTTACAGCTGTCAGAAAATATTTCCTCTTTCAGAAACTAAAGTTTTATTTTCAGTTCCCTCCAGATGATTCATGTACAAACATACATGAATCACCTGCTTTACCTAACAGGAGTTTTTCAGGGTTGCCCCAGAAAAACTCATTCTTATAACCCTTGTGAAGTGCACAATTCAGAGACTGAGGTCCAGACAAAAGTCAGGGAGCAAAAACAATCTTTAATACATCTGCAGACGGAGAGCAAAAAATACACTGCATTAGGCACAAATTAGATCCGCTCTGACGAACTCAGAGTTGCATAGTTACTTTATTCATCTCTCTCTACTACAGAGGCGGAGACTCAATCTTCTAAGACCAAACAAAAGAAACAAAGGAAAACATACGGAACCTTGTCCAGTGGCTGATTTCTAGACCTTTGCTGAGGAAGATAAGATCAGTGGATAAGTTTGATTTCACATGAAAGATCACTGATCTTCTACCAAACTTAAGAAAATCAGGGTTGAATTATCAGCCTGATGAATAATAAATGCACCGCTAGTAATAACATATCTGTTCTCCACACAGACCTGATTACACTATATAAATAATCACAAGTTTCAAGTGATTATGAACACATGAAACTTCCTGTGTTTCATAAAACTTCATGAAACACATGAAACTTGTGTTTCCAATTTCCATTTCTAATTTTAGAACGTCAACATTTATCAACATTAGTTAAATGTTGACGTTCTAGAATTGGAAATGGTTGAACTTTCTGTGCTGCTGAGTGGAGCCATGAGGCAGGGAGAGACCTGGAGCTCAGCCTAGAACTGACTGCAACCTGCTGCAGCTGCAAACAGCTAAACCACAAGGTCAATGAAGAGAGAGGCCAATAAAGCCCAACTGACCCCTTTACATCAGAGAGAGCTCTATTGCCACTAGAAAGTTATCAGCTCTGGATTTGGCACAATGGAATGTGCAGCCCATTTTTTCTCTTTCGTCAAAAGAATAAATGCTTATCTATAAACACATGTGAGACTTCAGTGAATAAACTTGGTCAACGTGGAAGATCCTGGGATCATGGGTGTGGATATGCACACTGGGCCTAGACCAGGAGCTGCTCATAGTGAGCTCAACATTTGTTGAGCTGTACAGAAAATACAGACAACCTGAAACTGGAAAACCTGACAGCACTATTGAAAGGTGCTTGACTGTGAAAAAAAATGATGTTTGCAAATTATAGTCTGTGAACTATAGCTTTGAATGATTAATAAATATTTTATGGCTATCTCTGGCTTTTTAGCCTGAAAGGTTTGTTGTGAACTGAACCTCAGTGGATGATCTGTTGAGCTGGTTTCTCAGCACTACAGAGGTTCTCTTTTGGTTAAGAGAAACATATCAAAACTTTTGGATGAAAACTTGTGTGATAATTTCTATGGCCTGCACACTTCTGATCAGATTTACCTGTAAAATCAGTTCTGACGGTGTTGCTGCAAAAACCAAACAGACTTCCATTATAAAAACTGTCTGATCCAGGGATAATATTTCTGATGTGGCATTTTTATTAGATGGTAGAATATTTCTGAGTTTTACAATGGTCAAAAGGCAACCAGGTGTGATTCATTTATTAAAGGAATGATACGGTTCAAATCTTTCATGTTTTCCTTTCTACTTCAGATGATATTACGTCTGAATCTCAACCTGGCTGATAATAAACTGCTCTGCTTTTGCCAACAGGGAGTTTGCCAAAACCCTCAAGCGTCCATTCACAGTAAACTACAACCCCTACACACAGAGTGTGGACGTTCTGAGGGACACCTCCAACATCAACAACATGGTGAAAGACATCCGGCATGAGCTGGACATTGTTGAAGATGCCTTACGTCGTCTCGGCAAACTCCAGAAAGACTGAAGAGTAAAAATCGCAAAATAGAAGTCTGCAATCTATTTAAATGTGATTATTGGTTGTGCTCTGCCTCTTTTTTTGCTTGTGAATATGATACTGCATATGCTAAAATACAGTGTTGTATAGTAACGAAGTAAAAATACTTCACTACTTTACTTAAGTATATTTTGGAGTACTTCATACTTTCCTGGAGTAAGAAAATTTTTGATAACTTTCACTTTTACTTCACTACATTTCCGAACTTAATTGCATACTTTTACTCCGATACATTTTCAATGTGTGGTTTAGTTACTCGTTACAAAAAAACGAGAGAGAAACGCAACTGTTTTGATCCCACCTACTGATTGGCTGCAACAAAGTCGGTAGCCGACTTGCCTGGGCTTGTTCATCTCCACCAATAGGATGCACAGGTTTCGCACCTCCCCACTACGTCAGAAAGTCCAGCAAACAGTCTGATTGGTTAGTGCTCCGTATGTGTAGGTTTGTGCCGTTAAA
The DNA here is from genome assembly GCA_911649635.1 of Poeciliopsis gracilis. Taxonomy (NCBI): domain Eukaryota; kingdom Metazoa; phylum Chordata; class Actinopteri; order Cyprinodontiformes; family Poeciliidae; genus Poeciliopsis; species Poeciliopsis gracilis. The sequence continues at coordinate 110,183 of CAJVRI010000002.1, read as the reverse complement.
ATGGTCCTTTGTGCAGCTTTGGTTTCCGAGATATTAAAATTATTTTTTAGCCCATCCAGAGTTCACCATCCCCGCATTTTGCTCCAAAACAAACCAAAGTGGGCTGGTTCGTTAGTGCAGGTTTGTGCCGTTAAAACAAACGCAGCAAAGTTGTTTTCAATTTGGATTTTGGCTATTCCAATATCCGGTGTGAGCGGCGTCTCGCTCGAGGTTGATCCGATTCATAAACGCTTATCTCGGCCAGCCGTTCTCTAGGTCTCCCCTTCCTCAAGGTGTCGGAGTTTCACTCAGGGAGAGTCAACAAATTTTACATCCAAACTCCTGAGAAACCAATGGAAATAGATTTCTTGCCTTGTGACCAACTGACACAAAATTCATGCTGTTATACGATACACACTGTTCTCTAGTGAATTTTTAGACATACTCATTATTTTCAGTAATTGGAATCTTAAAAAGTATATATTGTGGATGGCCTAAAAAAATCATTTTTAATATCTCGGAAACCAAAGCTGCACAACCTGAGCACTAACCAATCAGACTATTTGCTGGATTATTTGAGTAGGTGGGTGTCAGCATCACGGAGGTCTGTTTCGCTTCTCCCATTAAACACCAAGTTAACAAAAAAGCTCTCCCTCTTCAGATGCCAAATAAGCTGCATTTCCCTCCCAATTCTTTTTTTCTTTTGCGTAATGACCAGTTGTGTGCGCCTATAGTTTGTGAAGTAGAGTAATCGTAACAGCTTTTTTTCTTCATGTTGGTGCATTTTCTGTACTATTTATTTTTCTCATTTTCATCACTGACCTTACTGAAAGGGAAAACTTAAGGCTTACAAAAACTTTATTTTATGTCCTGGAGGGTTTACTAAGAAGCTGGTTCAGTTGTAAAGAGGGTTAAGTTAACCTAAAGCAGGTTAAGTTAACCTAAAGCAGGTTAAGTTAACCTGGTGGTTTTGGTAAAGCACCTAATTTTCTTAACTAAATGATGCCTGCAGGTATATCTATTAGCAGGTTTCATTTTGCCTGCACTTGTTTATGTACATTATTTTAAGTGTATTTAACAAGTTTACCAAAATATAAAAAATTTCATTCAAACTGCATTTGCCTTGTTTTACTTTTTACTTTTACTTTTCATTACATTACTTGAGTACATCCATTTTTACAGTACTTTCTATACTTAAGTACAAGACATTTCAAATACTTTAATACTTTAACTCAAGTAACATTTCAATCAGTGACTTTTACTTTTACCAAAGTCATATTTTGGAGTGGTACCGATACTTTTACTTGACTCCGAGATTTCAGTACTTTATACAACACTGCTAAAATAGTCTGTTGATGTTTTATTAAGTTATGATATGAGATGTAAAAGGTGAAAATGTCTGTAATTTCACAATGACGAAATTTGACTCTTGAGCTTGTTACAAGTATCATCCTTGAAACAGTGAAGCAGGACTTAAAATCAGTTTGTTGTTTTAAAATGTGCTACATTATAAGTGCAAGGAACAATGTTGAAGTTGTTCCTTGCGGGAACAACTGGGGTTTGGGTTCTGTGTGGATGTTTCGTTCAGATGCTAAAGCCGACCACCAGAGGGAGCCAGGAGGTTTCTGCTCCATAGATGGTGGCCCTGAGGAGCTAATTACTCACACCTGCAAGGCATCTGCTTCATCAGCCAGTTCTCCAGTGCCTGAGTATCAGCTATACATGGCACACTATCCTGCCCAGTGTTTGTTCTCTCTGTGTTCCTTGAGCTTTTTGGATTTTTGTAACAAACCCTATGATCTCATTTAAAGGTGTTCTCTGTGATGTTCTGGATTCTGCTCCCTGTGCTGTGTTGGTTTCACCTTGGGTTTTCAAGACTCTCAAAACATCTCTGGTTCAAATCCCATGACTGGCAACGTCCTGCTCCTGTTCCTCCAACCCTGTGCTGCATGACCTGTCCACCCTCCAATGGTATTACTATTCAGCAACCAACACCAGACCACACCACGAATCCCAGGCTCCCAGTATTGCACAACACTCGTACACCCTGGAACCCAATCACTCCCCCCCCCCTCTTGGCAGACTCCTCTCCGCCAGTAAGAGCTCCAGTCAGTAACATGTTTATCATCAGTGACTGTTACTCATCATTTCTCTACTGTCTCCAGTGTTCCCATTCACCAAGCTCCTGAACATAGACTCACATTCATTGTTCATTGATTGTTCAATAAATTGAACCTTTTTCAACTGCCTCCTGGGAGTCTTCTGCATGTGGGCCAGAAGCATAACAAAACCATGACTGAACACTCAGGCACTCAATTGGACCCAGCAGACATTCTCTCGGGAGGACTCTTTCTGAACGGCACTCTGTCACCCAGTCACATGATCTCTCCGTGATTAACAGGATATCACCAATTAACATCTGGACCATTTGGATATTTGTGTTAAAATATTTGATATTTGATAACCAATTAAGAGGACACAAGTGAGACAAATCTAGAAGAAATCCCACTTCCATGACTAACTATTCACCCATCCCTCCAGCTCCTGTCAGTCTCTCTCTTTCTGATCTTCTGACTATCCTGATCTCATTCAGATCGACAGGAACCTTTACTGGAAAATACAACTACATGGACTGAATTAATTTATATTGACATATATAACAGGCAAAAAGAGGAAATGAAATCTGAATGTCATGCAATTACATTTATTTTGTGTAAAGGAATTAAATGTACAGATTATAATGCGATTTAGTGTGAAATTATGCTGACTTCTCCATCTGTCCGTCATACCCAGGTTATTGATGATTGTTCATAGAAAACACTGAGATTAGCTCCGTACTTTATTGGTGCATTGCAGGCAGTGAATATTACAGATACATAATGAGATGCATTCCTTTTCCTGGGCCATATTTAACTAAGCCTGTTTTACAAAGGCTGTTTCACTGAAGTTAATCACTTAAAGTACCTTAATAAGGTGTATGAATGTAAGATTAATCTTACTGATATTTAATTTAACTTTAATTTTATTTAAAATATATATATATATATAATATATATATATAGTTACGACAAGAGCTAGAGCAGCTACATTGTATTCTAATATTTACATACGCTCTCATGTCAGTGAAATAAAATGATGCTTTATGTATTTATAAAAGGAGAGTACATCTGTTAAGACAATCTATGGGGATGACCTAAAATGAACACTGACTGTCTAGTCAGGAAAATATGGGAATGTTTGGAATCACAAACATTAAGATTAATTAATGTGAATCCAGTAATGATGGTGCAAAAAACGGTCAAAAATAGATACAATGAGTTTTAGCTTTTTATTTATTTATTTTTTTTTTGTACCTTTTTCAACCCCATTATTAGTTGAACCTTCACAGAAGATAGATGACTCACAAAATAGTGAAGTCTATGTAGAGGGGTGATAAACAATAAACAAGTTACCAGAAAATGGACACCCCAAACAGAATTTTTCATTTTGTATCTTTTAATTTCTTGTTGTAACAAATTATTCAGCGTTGTTTCAGTTTGTCCACGCAATTCTCAACATGACCACTAGGGGCGCATTGCATTGGTGGCATAGAAAAGAGCGAGCTCACAAAAAAAGAATTAATCTTCAGTTGGACGTTTATGAGAACTCAACGTGTGTGTCTCCTCTTTCTTATGCCACAGCACCACACGTTGGAGAAAGAACTTTCATTATACATTACCCTACCAACCCAGATTGAAGGGTAACAAATTTGGGGGCTCGTCCGGGATAGCGCCTCCTGCTGGCTTGGTGCTATCCAACAAAGAACCGTGGGATCCTGACTTCATGTTCCATGAGCTGATGACCTAAGGGCAAGACTTCAGGTATCCAGAGATGACGACGCTACATGAGCTTCAGTGGGAGATTCAGCAGCAACTTCACCAACTGCTTGATGACGCCAGAAGAGATTTGCTTCACCAGCTGGCAGTATCATGCCAAGATGAGGTGGAAGAAGACGTGCCAGGAGAGGAGTCATCCGAGGTGGAACTCTTTGACTTCATTGTTGACTTTTTAAGAAGTAAACAATTGAGGAGGCTGGAGGACCAAGGGATGTCGCGCCTGTTGGTGTTTCGTGACCTCATTGATGAACTGCAGTTAGCCCAAGAAGCAAAGAACCTGCATCATTCAGTGGATGAAGAAGAAGCGGAATCGGTGTTCGAGACTGAGCAGACTGTAACAGCTTCAGCGTCGAGTAAGACGGTCTCATCATCAGTTATTGCTAATCAGGTAACCGGGTTAGTAAAACTGACAGATGTTGCTGCATTACTCCCACGAAGAGAATTTAGGATCCATGCTGGTCAGATTTCAGATTCTGACTCAAATGTGAGCTTTAACTGTTTGTGTAAGCAAATTGATGAAGGATTGAGTGAAGGTTTCACTGAGACTGAGATTATTAGAACAGTTCTCAGAATAATTAAACCAGGTACTTTTAAAAACATGCTGATTACAAAAGATAGTCTGACTGTAACTGAGCTGAAGCGTTTTCTCAGAGCTCATCTTAAAGATAAGAGCAGTACTGAATTATTTCAGGAACTGAGCAACGCTAGACAACACAATAAAGAAGGTCCACAACAGTTCATGTATAGACTGATGGAGTTAAAACAGCGTGTGCTTTTTGCTTCTAAAGTAAGCACAGGGTTCCAGTATGACCAGAAATTAGTTCAGGGAGTGTTCCTACATTCACTCTACCAGGGAATACATGAAAAATATTCATATGTCCGACAAGATCTTAAACCTCACCTTTCAGATGAAAAGGTCACCGATGACTTTATCTTAGACGTGATAACTAAGTCAGTAGGTGAAGACACAGAGAGACAAAATAGACTAAGTCAGGCTCTCAAACCAAAACCCGTCAGTGTCAGTACCGTGCAGATGGATAAAAAAAGTCAGAACACAGTTCAGATGCAGGCTGAAGTCCAAGCTAATCGTACTGCTATACAGGAGCTAACAGCACAGGTTTCATCACTGACCAAAGGTTTAGAGAAAGCCTTAACACCTATTGTTAGTTCAGGGACTGAAAACATTCACTCACATTTCCCACACCGAAAACAGACAGCAAAGTCAGAAGCTAAACGAAGATGTCAGCAGTGTGTCTCCCAAGGAAATGATAGCTGTAGCCACTGTTTCAAGTGTGGGAAAGAGGGACACAGAGCAATTGGCTGTCTGATGAAGAACAATCTGTCGGAAAACTGGGCAAGGTCTCTGGGGCGGGACCACCAGTGACCAGAGAGAATGCAGAGTCCCATCCCACTGCAAAGCTGCATCTTCAAGAGAGCATACCATCCTCCACCAGGCCCATCAAACAAAATAACTTTACTAAGAAGAAACATGTTGCACAGCTGATTGGTGGTAGGTGCAATGTGGCATGCCAACTAAATGGGGTCAAATTGCAGATGCTATTGGACAGTGGGGCACAAGTGAGCATAGTGGAGAAGTCATGGGTGCAGAAAGCTCTACCAAATGTCACAATCCAACCACTTGAGAGCCTACTGCAAGAACACCCTCTCAAGGTCACAGCAGCCAATGGAACAGAGGTGCCATTTGATGGGTGGATAGAAGTCCTGCTCGAGATTAAAAGCATCAAATATGGCTCAGTAGCAATGTTCCATTGCTTGTAAGTCAAGAGCATGTAAGCAGCCCTTTACTAGGCTTTAATGTGATTCAAGAAATCATAAAAGGAAACACTGACCAAACAAACATCAACTTGGTGGACTTACTGTCAGAGGCTTTGAGGATTCAAAAAAGTAATATTGAAACTCTAGTCTCTGTAGTTTGCACTATCCCATCTCAGAAAGAATCAAAGAGTTCAACAGTGAGAGTTGGAAAGAAGGGTCTTAATGTTCAAAGTGGCCAAATCTGTGAAGTGAAATGTCGCATCAGAACTTTTCCAGAAGGAGGAGTAATGTTGTTTGAACCAGATATACAGAGTATCGTGCCAGACGGGTTGGAGTTATTCCCTGCTCTGGTTGATGTGCCTATTGGAGCTTCAAAAATGGTGAGAATTCCAGTCCAGAATTCAACTAACCATGACATTTTCTTATCTCCAAGGACAGCTTTAGGAGTCATAGAGGAAATTGATGGAACTAAACCTGTAAACATCTCCTCATCATCTCATAAACAAGTCAGTAGACAGGATAGTCCATTTCTGTACATCACCAATGTGAACTCGCTAAATGTGGGAGACTGTGCTCAAAAGAGAAACCATCCACCTGTTCATTCACAAGAGAAATGGCATCCAAATGTTAATCTGGATCATCTCTCTCAGTATGAAAAGGATACGGTGCGCCAAATGTTGTATGAAGAATCGGATGTGTTTGCATTTGAAGAAGGCGACATTGGATGTATTCCAGGTTTACAGCTCCAGATTACCACCACAGATAACACCCCTGTCCAAAAACATTATAATTCCATTCCTCGGCCATTGTAAAAAGAGGTCAAGGATTATATTGCCAAACTTTTGGATAGAGGGTGGATCAGTAAGTCAGTTTCAGCATACTCCTCACCTGTTGTCTGCGTGCGAAAGAAAGACCACAGTCTGCGTCCTTGTGTTGACTTTCGTGAGCTCAACCGTAAAACCACTCCTGATCGCCATCCACTTCCACGCATTCAAGATCTATTGGACAGTCTTGGAGGAAATTCATGGTTCTCCATTCTGGACCAAGGAAGTGCATATCACCAAGGTTTTGTGAGTGAGGAGTCAAGGCATCTGACAGCATTTAGCACACCTTGGGGTCTCTACGAATGGATAAGGATTCCATTCGGTCTGACCAATGCACCAGCTGCATTTCAGAGATGAATGGAAGGTGTATTAGAAGGAATCAGGGATGAGTCCTGTGTACCTTATTTAGATGATGTACTCTGTTACTCAAAAACATTTGAGGAACACATGGACCATCTGAGACAAGTTTTCTGCAGAATGCGACAACATGGCATTAAACTTCGACCAGCCAAATGTGAGCTTTTCAAGAGACAAATTCGTTATCTAGGACGAATGGTTTCAGGAGAAGGCATCCAGATTGACCCAAAAGATTTGGAAGCTGTAATAGCTTTGAAGGAGAAGAAACCTCACACAGTTGGAGAAGTTCGGACCTTGCTAGGTTTTCTTAGTTATTATCGATCCTTCATCCAAGACTTCTCACGACTGGCGAGACCTCTGTTTGAACTCCTTCAAAGCTCAGCCAACACAAATAAGACCGAAAAGCTCCAAACATCTAAGGGTCGAGGTGGTAAAACTAAAGAAAACACAGGCCAGCTTCCCTCTCGCACACCTGTGACATGGACGACCGAACATCAGACTGTACTGTCCAGGCTTGTGGAGATGCTGATTAATCCACCCATCTTAGCCTATCCCGACTTTGATGGTCCATTTGTTTTGCATACAGATGCATCAAATGAAGGACTCGGAGCAGTTTTGTATCAGTCCCAAAACAACAAGCTGCGTGTTATTGGTTACGGATCTAGGACTTTAACACCTGCTGAACGAAACTATCATCTCCATTCTGGTAAACTTGAGTTCTTAGCACTCAAGTGGGCCGTCTGTGATAAGTTTCGAGATTATCTGTATTATGCACCAACTTTCACTGTCTATACCAGGGGTGGCCAACCCGCGGCTCGCGAGCCGCATGCGGCTCGTTGACCGGTTCCATGCGGCTCTTACGTTCATATAGTCGCATTCTGCCAGACGTGCAATAATGATGAGAAGTAGTCAAATGAACTGTCATTTATAGAACTTTGGAGCTGACGTCACTGCGTGTGACGTTTACGTCGCTCGGCGCCATGTTGTTTGGCCACAGACCAAAACAAACTTTTCCGGTGTTTTTATCGCGTTACCGCTGTATCCTCCTCTTCCATAATGCTGAAAAGCTGTTTGAACGAAGCTCTATTGACAACAGCAGCACGTCATTACTGCTGGCCGTAACCACGCCAAAACCACACAAACAAAAAACAGTCTTTGTTTCTCTTGTAGCCTTTACTCTTTCCAGTCATTCGCTGTCTGCTCTCACACAAACCTCCGCTCAGCTCACCCCTCAGTCTCCCCCGCATTCCCTCGCTCCCTCATCCATCCTGATGCATTCGCGGACAATAGGGAATCATACATTCTAATTAAAATCTCTAAACAGCGTAACATCCAGTAACATTTACCACATACCGTAATATCCAAGTTTCGCTTCGCTTGAGTTCAATACGGTATTTTAATCAAATGCGCATGTGCGCAGTTTTTCAGTAAACCTGTCGCGCTCAAAATGGCAGGGAAAAAATGCACAGCAAAACGAAAATATGAAGATGAACACAGGACGTTTTTGACGGAGTGGGAGAATTTATATTTTTTTATTGAACGTAGTGGAAAGCCATTCTGCCTTATATGTCAGGTGTCCTTGTCGCATTTTAAGGCTTCAAACCTTCAGCGCCACTTCAGCTCACTTCATGCTAACATCGACCAGGAATTTCCAAAAGGGACTGAACTTCGCAAGCACAAGTTAGTTACCTTGAAAAGTCAGACAGAAAAACAGGCAAAGTTTTTCCAAAAATTTACAAAGCACTCAGAGACTGTAACGCTTGCATCATATCAACTGGCTTGGAACATTGCACGGGCCAAAAAGCCATACAATGAAGGGGAGTTCATTAAAAAATGCCTCTGTGACGTTGTTGAAATCTTGTCTCCTGAAAACGATAAACTAAAACGAATGGTATCAGATGTCCAACTGTCCCGCCACACTGTTGAGCACAGAATATCAAACATTAACATGGCTATTCAGTCACAGTTGCACTTTGATCTTCAAGCTTGTGAGTATTTTAGTGTTGCATTGGATGAGAGTTGTGACATACAAGACAAGGCTCAGTTGGCAATATTTGTACGGTCTGTGTCAAATGATTGTTTGATCAAAGAGGAACTCCTTGATATCATGCCATTAAAAGACAGAACCCGTGGCATAGATGTTAAAGATTCAATGATGGATGCATTTGTGAAAGCAAATCTGCCCATAGCGAAACTAACTGCAATAGCCACAGATGGGGCGCCAGCCATGATCGGATCTGTGAATGGGCTTGTGGGGCTGTGCAAAGCTGACCAAACATTTCCAGAGTTTTGGAATTTCCACTGCATCATACACAGGGAGCAACTTGTGTCTAAATCATTGAATTTAGACAGCGTCATAAAGCCTGTGATGGAAATGGTCAACTACATACGCACACATGCACTTCACCACCGACAATTCAAGAATCTCATCGCTGAGCTGGAACAAGGGCTTCCAGGTGACCTGCCGCTACACTGCACTGTAAGGTGGCTGTCAAAAGGCCAGGTACTCTCTCGCTTCTTCCAGCTTTTGGATGCTGTGAAAGTGTTCATGGAAGAGAAGAACAAGGTCTATCCTGAGCTCTCAGACCTCAAGTGGGTTATGGATCTGGCCTTTTTGGTTGACATGCTGTGTCACTTGGACAAACTGAACCTGACCTTGCAGGGTAAATTAAAAATGCTGCCTGACCTGGTGCAAAGTGTGTTTGCATTTGTCAACAAACTGAATTTGTTCAAGGCGCACATTCAAAAGGGAAATTTAACACATTTTCCCACTCTGCTAAAAGCCAGCGGGCAGGTCACCAGCGCCACCTTGAACAAGCAAAGAGCCAGATATGCAACACTGGTTGAAAACCTGCACGAAAGCTTTGTGGCCCGGTTCCGTGATCTACAACTGAAAAGGCCACAGATTACATTCCTTGTCGACCCATTTAATGCTGAGACAGACTGTTTGAAAGCCCCGCTAGTCATAGATGAGGGTGCGGCTGAGTTGGAGATGATTGATCTTCATGAGGAGGACCAACTGAAACCTGCTTTAAAGGAAGGGACCATTGAATTCTGGAAACATGTGCCAATGGAAAAATATCCCAATGTCAAACGAGCTGCACTTAAGATACTGTCAATGTTTGGGTCAACATATGTCTGCGAGTCTGTGTTTTCTACCCTGAAACATGTGAAATCGAAGCATCGGTCTGTTCTGACCGACATCCATGTCAAAGAATTGCTTCGAGTGACAACAACAGAGTACAAGCCAGATCTGAACAGGATTGTTCAAGACAAGGAATGCCAAAAGTCCCATTAAATAACACGTAATGCACATCATAAAAGGAAAAATGTATTGTAAATTGTTCTATTATTGTTCATTTAGTTAAACAGAATTTATTTGTTTGCATGAGAAAGTGCACAGTGTTCATTGTTGAAAATGTCTGGCCTGTGGTCTTTATAGTGTTAAAATAGTGTGTGAAATTTACAATAAATCTGACTGAGCAAAAGTATGTGAGTATGAGGAAGGGATGGGTTGATGTTCATGTGTGCCCATGCATATGATGTGGCTCTTTGCGGTAACTTGGTAAAAAATGTGGCTCTTGGTCTTTGTCTGGTTGGCCACCCCTGGTCTATACAGATAACAATCCTCTGACCTATGTTTTGAGTTCTGCCAGGTTAAATGCTGTAGGTCATAGGTGGGTTGGGGAATTAGCCGATTTTCATTTTGATATCAGGTATAGACCGGGAAAGAGGAATGCTGATGCAGATATGTTATCTAGATACCCTGTAGGCCTTGAACAGTACATGAAAGATCACACTGAGACAGTGTCTCCTGAAGTAGTGTCTGCAGTGTGGCAAGGCAACAAAGCAACACAAAGCAATGATGTTCCCTGGATTGCTGCATTACAATTTGCTGATGAAAATGATGAGGCTAACCTACCTGATGGTGTCATAACCATTACGCCTGAAAACATCAGAGCGGCACAACAGGAAGATACAGCCATTAAAGAGATTGTGGCATTGAAACAAATAAATTGGAGTCCAAATGAAAAGGATAAAAGAACCATGGGTAAAGAAACAAGGAGACTGTTGTACGAGTGGAACAAGTTAGTCGTGGAAAACGGGCTACTTTTCCGGAACACAGAACTAAACAAACAGCTGGTTCTTCCCGGAAAACTCAAAGCATTAGCGTTAAAGAGCTTGCATGACGACATGGGCCATGTTGGCCCTGACAAGGTGACCCATCTTGCTCGAGAACGATTTTATTGGCCGAACATGCAACAGGACATTGAGGATTATGTGACCAAGAAATGTCAATGTATTAAACAAAAACATCCCAATGTCTCACATAGAGCTCCAATGGGATCCATCACAACCAGTGCCCCATTTGAGTTGGTCTCTATTGATTATTTGCATTTGGAGCCAAGCAAAGGAGGATATGAGTATATCCTGGTTGTCGCTGACCATTTCACTCGATTTGCACAAGCATACCCAACGAGAAACAAATCTGGAAAGACAGCAGATGAAAAGATATTTCAAGATTTTATTCCTCGTTTTGGATATCCAAAGAAACTACATCATGATCAGGGACGCGAGTTCGAGAATAGCTTATCCCAAAGATTACAACAACTCTCAGGAATTTCTCACTCACACACCACTCCCTATCATCCTCAGTGCAATCCAGTGGAGCGGCTAAATCGTACTCTTCTCCAGATGTTGCGCACCTTACAAGAGGAGAAAAAGACTGAATGGAAAGATCATCTGCCACAAATAGTGCATGCATATAATTGCACGAGGCACGAGGCGACAGGATATTCACCGTTCTTCTTATTGTACGGCAGGGCTCCACGTTTACCAGTCGATTTGCTCTTTGGCACGAGGAAAGAGACTGAAGACTGCAACCATCAAATCTTTGTCAAAAAGTGGGCTGAAAGGATGCGTGTAGCATACCAAATAGCTGCCAACAACAGTCAGAAGTCTTCAGTTAAAGGGAAAAAACAATATGACAAACGTGCCAGAGGTGTCACCCTCCAGGCAGGTGATAGGGTCCTGGTTAAAAACCTCTCAGAAAGGGGAGGTCCAGGTAAACTTCGTTCATACTGGGAACAGGTGGTGTACCGCGTGATTGAAAGAGTGGGTGATGGACCTGTCTACTAAGTACAGCCAGAGAGAGGTAGCAAAACCATGCGTGTGCTTCACAGAAACCTGCTGCTGCCTGTCAACGACCTACCTCTGGAGGATGAACTTCCTGTGAGAGAACAGACAAAACAGAAAACTAAGTGACAAACTGAAAGACATGACAGTAGACCTGAAATACAAGACTCTGATGATGAAGAAGAAGAGTTTACTTAACACCATAACCTCCGGAGCAGAATCCCGTGTTAGGGATTTGTAAACCCACAACAACTACAGTCAAACCAAACTCAAAATCCTGAACAAGAACATGTGACAAGACAGCACCAAGGAAATCAAAAATAATCTGCGTGCAACTGCTGAAGAGTTCTGTCCCTCTGAAAGAGAAGCAAGAAATACGGCTGAAACTGAAGAACAATCTAAAATCTGTGAAAGAGATCAGGATCAGATGGACATGGATGAAACCAGAGTGGAAAGCGATGTAAGGAGATCGGAGAGACGAGGGAAACCACCAGAAAGACTAGCATATGAGACACTTGGCCAGCCATCATATAGCTGTTGGAGTGCAGGTGTTAGCCCGCTACTATTCAACCAACCCTTCACAATGACACCTAGTGTACTACCATTTCCCTATGTTCCATATCCACATCTGTATCAGCAGTACACTCCCATACAGTGAGACTCACACAAGAATTATTAATGTCAGGAGACATTTTTTTTAGTGAGGGAGAGTGTAGAGGGGTGATAAACAATAAACAAGTTACCAGAAAATAGACACCCCAAACAGAATTTTTCATTTTGTATCTTTTAATTTCTTGTTGTAACAAATTATTCAGCGTTGTTTCAGTTTGTCCACGCAATTCTCAACATGACCACTAGGGGCGCATTACATTGGTGGCATAGAAAAGAGCGAGCTCACAAAAAAAGAATTAATCTTCAGTTGGACGTTTATGAGAACTCAACGTGTGTGTCTCCTCTTTCTTATGCCACAGCACCACATGTTGGAGAAAGAACTTTCATTATACATTACCCTACCAACCCAGATTGAAGGGTAACATCTACATGGCTTCACAGATAACCCTCTATAGCCAATGTGCTGTAGAGGCATTATTAGTGCAATACGTCAGTACTTTAGATGTCTCTGCTTTAGATGCCACCTCTGGTTATCGGCAGGACGCTGAAGAACTTCACTACATAATTAGGAAGTGGGTCAGCCAGTCGGACATTGGATTCAGATATGGTGGAGCAGGGACACAGCTAAAAGGGTGAGTGCACCTTGGACAGGCTCACTGGTCCATCATAAGACAACAGGAATGCACACACTCACACCTTAGAGTAGTCTGGTCATTGCTTTCCTGTGCAATTCTGTTCTATTAAAATCATGTTTTAATCTGTGTGGAGTTGAGGCTCCAGTCTGGGAGTGAACCAGGACCTTTTCCCTGCAAGGCCACAGTGCTACTGTTACACAATACTGTGCAGTATTTACAGTGAAATCACTTTAAGTGTGATGTACAGGTGGTACAATCAATGTTTAATCGTTCTTCACACATGCTTATGATCATAGGGTTTTGGTAATTATTGAAAAATAAAACCCACTGGCTACAGATATTTAGTTTGTGGTTAAATGTCCTGATATTTAATTTTTTGCTGGTATATGCAGTAAAGCAGACCCCAGGTATGAGGCCCCACCACAAGGTTTCTCCGTTGGGACATACAGTAATCATTGTCCTTCATCGTTCAAGGCAACCTCTTGCAGTCCAAGTGCAAGTGGTTTTCTTGCACTTGGAGGTTAAATTCCCACATTCTTCTTTCACATGTTGATGTGCCCCTGGGCAGAGCACTTAACCTCGAGTTGCTTACTGATCTGTACATTGGTTTATAAATGTGAGTGGTCAGTATGAGGTGTTTTATAAATTTGATCAATGTACTATTTTATATCTATGGTACTACAATTTAAGGGTACATACTTTCACTGCAATGTTTTCTTAACAGCCTTTGGGTTTTTCTCTTAGGAAACAAAGGCTCCCTGTGTTCCTAATGAAAGCAACAGGTTTTTCTTTTAAAACAATTAAATATGCATCAGTCCTGCTGCATGTTTTTCTAAATAAGAACCCATGAAGACAGAAGTCTCTGTCACTTACAGAGACTTCTGTAAGTGACAGAAGTCACATTCCATGGGAATTGATCACATTCCCATGTAAAGTGCTAGACTCTCACTCATCTCCCTACTGCAGCTGTTCCTTATCTAGTTATATTTTGCATGACTTAAACCTGGCAAAGGTCAGACATTATTGAAATTTTAGTGTTTGTAAATGTATTTTTATCTGGGTCAGCATGAACAATCTTTTTCTGGCATTTTCTTTGACAAAACATATTCGTCCAATCCCACTTGTCTTGTGACTGCCCACTGTCCTCTCACCACTGCCTGCCTTTCTGACATGAGGCATCATGTTAAAACTTATGGTTCACTTTAGGGATTGAGAGTGATGAATTATTGTAATTTATTGTTCAATAATTATTACTATAATCTGCATTATTAGGATAATTATTACTACAGTTTGTCTTCAAACTTTTGAACATTTGTGTCTTGACTTTAATCACTAGCTAATTTGATGGTTGAGGGTCGGTTTTGTTGGGTCATGTTCAGAACAGAAGGTCTAAATTAATGTTTTGTGTGGGATTCTGCTATCATTTAAATAAGAATGGTAATATTAAACAATGACACATATATAATTATCACTCTTAGGTATATATATCTTTTACAAACTTTGTATTTATTGCCTATGATGGACTAGTTTTCAACAAATGAGCAATTTCCTCTTGGGGATCAATAAAGTATATTCTATTTTATATAGCGTGGGCAGCTAAAGATTAACTTACTTCTTTTAGTAACTTATTGTCACAAATGCCACTTTTTGTATGCTTTTTAAAAAATACATTTAAAAAAGTAGTTTCCAGTTATTTGCATACACTGTAAAAAAAGAAAAAAAGAAAAGGACACGTAACAATTTTTTTTTTATCACATTCTGAAATGAAATCAATCTAGACCTTTCCTAGTTTAGCTCAGTTAGGATTTCTGCAATTAATTCTGTTTACTACATGGAACATGAGACAGGTAGACAGAAATAATGAGAGAGATCAATTTTTAAATTCAGAAGTTTACATACGTTCCCTTTCTTTGCAGGTATAAAGCTTGAGGTCTTCTGGGAAGGCTGCCTACAGGATTTAGAAGTGTTTATGATGGGAATATCTGACCATTCTTCCAGAAGCATTTTGAGGTCAGACACTGATGTTGAACCGGAAGGTCAGCCCCACAATCTGTGCTCCAATTCATTCCAGAGTTGTTTCAAGTTGAGGTCAGGGTTCTGTGCAGACAGTTCTCTCACTGATGTCATTACAGACCTTGCTATGAGTTCTTGTACATGTAGGAACTGAAGGGGCCTTTTAGAGCCTGTTATCCATAATGTCTTGTACCATCCCAAACTTTACTACTATGTTGCCAAATAGTGATGGGTGAGTCTTCCTCTCAGAGAAGATGTCTTCCCTGCTCTATAGTCCAACAGCCATGTACTTTCCACCACTACATCTGGCACTCTGTATTACACATGGTGATAAAAGGTTTGGATGCAATCTCTCTGGAATGGAATCTCATTCCATGAAGCCTTTTTGACTCTGTCCTCGAGTTCATCCTATGGCTGTGCATTTTGAAGTTTGGTGGCTTTTTACTCAGCAGACTTGTGGATGGCCTCTGTACCAAATATGCTTCAGCATCAGCTGATCTTGTTTTGTGATGTCACAAGACTACTTTGTGCCTGAATTGCTGTCATTCCAGTCTCTTCCACTTTATTTAGCATCCCAGTCAGTTTATGCATATGGACTTGGAGATCCCTCTCAGTCTGATTCCTTCTGTGACTCAATTTGTTCCACATAGAACATAGAGCTCTCTGCACACCGAGAGAGGATATCACAAACTGAACAAAAAATGTAAACTACAGTCATGGCCAAAAGTTTTGAGAATGAGTCAAATATTAATATTTACAAAGTCTACTGCTTCAGTTTTTATAATGCCAATTTGCATATACTCCAGAATGTTATAAAGAGTATTCAGCATAGCAGCAATTAATTGCAGAGTCAATATTTGCCTAGAAAATGAACTTTATCCCCTAAAACACATTTCAGCTTCATTGCAGCCCTGCCTTGAAAGAACCAGCTAACATTGTTTCAGTGATTGCTCCATTAACACAGGTGTGGCTGGTGATGAGGACAGGAATGGAGATCAGTATGTCATGATTAAGTAAGAATGACACCAGTGGACACTTTAAAAAGAGGCTGGTGCTTGGCATCATTGTTTCTCTTCTGTGAACCATGGTTATCTCTAAAGAAACACGTGCAGTCATTATTGCACTGCACAAAAATGGCCTAACAGGAAAGAGAATCACAGCTAGAAAGATTGCACCTCAGTCAACAATCTATCGCATCATCAAGAACTTCAAGGAGAGATGTTCCATTGTTGCCAAAAGGCTCCAGGGTGCCCAAGAAAGACCAGCAAGCGTCAGGACCGTCTCTTAAAAGTGTTTCAGCTGCGGGATCGGGCTACCAGCAGTGCAGAGCTTGCTCAGGAATGGCAGCAGGCAGGTGTGAGTGCATCTGCACGCACTGTGAGGCGGAGACTCTTGGAGCAAGGCCTGGTCTCAAGGAGGGCAGCAAAGAAACCACTTATCTCCAGGAAAAACATCGGGGACAGACTGATATTCTGCAAAAGGTACAGGGAGAGGACTGCTGAGGACTGGGGTAAAGTCATTTTCTCTGATGAAGCCCCTTTCCGATTGTTTGGGACATCTGGAAAACGGCTTGTTCAGAGAAGACGAGGTGAGCGCTACCACCAGTCTTGTCTCATGCCAACTGTAAAATATCCTGAAACCATTCATGTGTGGGGTTGCTTCTCAGCCAAGGAAGTCGGTTCTCTCACAGTCTGACCTAAAAACACAGCCATGAATAAAGAATGGTACCAGAATGTCCTCCGAGAGCAACTTCTCCCAACCGTCCAAGAGAAGTTTGGTGATGAACAATGGCTTTTCCAGCATGATGGAGCACCTTCCATAAAGCAAAGGTGATATCTAACTGGCTCAGGGAACGAAACATAGAGATTTTGGGTCCATGGCCTGGAAACTCCCCAGATCTTAATCCCATTGAAAACTTCTGGTCAATCATCAAGAGAAGGGTGGACAAACGAAAACCTAGGAATTCTGACAAAATACAAGCATTGATTGTGCAAGAATAGACTGCTATGAGTCAGGATTTGGTCCAGAAGTTGATTGAGAGCATGCCAGAGAGAATTGCAGAGGTCCTGAAGAAGAGAGGTCAACACTGCAAATATGAACTTGCTGCATTAACTCATTCTAACTGTCAATAAAAGCTTTTGTTACTCAAAATATGATTGCAATTGTATTTCTGTATGTGATGACAACATCTGACATTCACACATGAAAACCAGAGGGCAGCAAATCATGTGAAAATATAATATTTGTGTCATTCTCAATACTTTTGGCCATGACTGTAGACCTCAAAATCTTAAATGATTTCTCAGATTGGTAAAAGATCATTTTTCCACCTGAAGCCCCTTTGAAAGTTAAGCAGACTCAAGCAGCACTATCTCTCCCATGTTTAGTAGATATTGGCAACCTAAGTGCAGTCCACATTTAGCCATGTGCAAACACTTTTGGCACCTTTGGAACGCCACAGATAAAGCAATCAAAGAGATTGGTATTGATACAAAACAAATATTGCTCTCTTTAAATGGGCTTGTCTTCGCAGCGTGTCAGTCCTTTACTATGATTGGAAACTTTTCCGTAAACGGATTACAGAGAAGCGAGGCGGAGCCAGAGGAGGAGGAAGAGGAAAAGGAAGAGGGGGAGGAGGAGAAGGGGATCTGGGTGTTGCCTCCTCCTCTTCCTCCACCAGCACTGGAAGTCAAGTCTGTGGTTCCCAGTTGAGCTCTAGTCCGTTATTCGCCCGCACTTCCACGTTTCTACAACTCCGCTGCCAGTTACCTGCATTATCGGACCGCCATGGGAGTCGAAGGCTGCACCAAATTCATGAAATACCTGCTGTTTTTATTAAATTTCATCTTCTGGGTAGGTAACCTGCTTAACAGACGCGTTGTTGCGCAGGGCCGTCGCGTCTGCTTTGCCAGGTTTGTTTATGCTGCGAGTCCGTTAGAGATAAAAATCGACGCTGGTTCAGATCTCAATGCGCCTCTACGGCCATCTCGCCATTTTCCTTTTCATTCTAAGCTCCGCGTTCTTCTTTTGCACGTTTATTGATTGATCTGTGTTTCAATTGTAGGCCAGCGTTGTTTGTTTAGACTGATGCTCATTCCATTGGTTGGTTTGATGAACCTAACGGGACATTCTCATCAGGACTGCGGGGCAGTTTATCAGGCAGGACTGGAATGGGGATGGGGGTGGGGGGCCCCGGGAATCCGGGGGGCTTCACCCCTGATTTTCTATCAGTTCTAAGTAGTCTCCAGTAAATATCGTCTGTAGATCCGCAGTATGAGCTCAAGCCCCCATATTTTGTTTCATTTACTCCCTTGTGAAAGTTGAAAACCTTTTCCGGCCCAGTATTTAAGATTTGCAGGTTTTCTGGGGTTTAGGTCCTGTTGGTTCTGGAGAAAGGCTTTGTTTGGATTCCATCCTCCACCCAACTTGTGTGTGCATGTGTGTTCGCAGTGGGGGATGACATGGTGGTTTCCATTTGGTGAGTCAAAGCTCTGTGCTGGGTAAATGAATCATGGAAACATCTGAGGGTAGTTTTTTTTTCTTCACTCGTCTCCTAACTGCCTATGAGTTTGTACTTTAACGTCACCATTTTTAGCTTACTTTTGTACTTTGCTTTCACCTTTTTTTTCCCCGTTAATTGGATTCAGTGCCTCAGCCTAAAATTTGGACACCCAACTGTGAAAATAGCTATTGTTAAGACAATAACCTATTGCACATGAAGTCAATTTCTAGCATTAGGTCAAGACACTTTTAAGGACACACAAAAATTACAAGCAGTTTAGACTTGGTAGTTTTTCAGTTGAGTCAAGCATCTTTCTGTAAACAGTGCAGATAGTGGAGGGGAAGAATTACTGCATTCATATTTAACCAGGACAAAGTCTTCATATAGAAGGCAACTCAGTTTACAGTAAACACAAATAGTAGGATGAAGTTTATTTTTATTGATTATTTTAACATTACCAACCTACTACATATTTTAGGTGCTATAGTTATAGCCATATAAATGGTAAACACATCAAACAGAAATGACAGGCGGATGAAGGGTTTACCATTTTTCACCTGACATAGAGAATTGGGAGCATTACCATCACTTTATGAAGCTTGGCAACTTGGATCAAACAACATTGAGAGCTTCTGAGGTGTCTACAGAACATCATCTGTGTCTCGTGAACATTCCTCATTTCTTCAAACAGCAGTTAGCTCCTGAAACTGCCTGTAACACTCCCCACAACTTTGCTTTCTCATACTGAATCTTGAAGTGCTAGTTCTGTCCAAATCGAATATTTACATACCAGTGCACTATTTTCACACAGCAGGTAAATGAAACCCAAATCAGATTTTTCTCACTCGTCTGAAAGGCCCAATTCCAATCTTTTAACCTCTCAAAAAAAATCTGATCGGGGCCACTTCCATATGAATCCGATAGTTTTTAAAGCATCTGCAGTCTGTACGGTAGTTCTATCCGACTCTTGCGTCATTGTTATGATGCATGTGTCATAATTCTGCAGCAGTTCTTGTTCTTTCTTTTTTTTAGCTTCCTTTGAGTTATGATGCTGTGATCATACTGCCGACTTCCTTCACTAAATAAACTTTAAAATTGATCCATCAACAACTCCATACATTATCACTTCTGTAAGAAGGGTGCTGATGTGTGACATCAACGTTCTTTTTCTGTGGATGTGGGTTGCTTTAGTGTCATAAACCATTCACACAGAAATTTGACTGCAGTCGCATTTAATTATCAGATGACGAAAAGCACCTGAAATTTAGCAAAAGATTGGAATTGAGCGTCACCACCTGCTCTGTGAACAAAGTGGAAATGGTCTACATATGAAATAAATTATATCCAAATCGGGCTATTGCTTTATATTTTCTTCAATGCACAAAGAGCTAATTAATGCATGTGAAAGTGTCTTGTGAATTCTAGCTAAGGACTAATATGAGATTGTAATTTTTACCTTGAATAAAAATACAACTGTTTCCACCTATTATAACATTAACACAGCTCTTAAAAGGAGACATCTAATTTGATATAATTGGTTTTGAAAACCAGCAACAGTTAATACTGTTGCTGGTAACTTTAATTTTTAAATATAATTATCTACTTGAGAGTGAAGGGTTTCCACCTATAGGTTTTGTTTTCTGCAACTGGAAATATTTCCAAAAGCCAAGATGCTAAAGAGAGCTTGTTATCTGAAGTTCAAACGCTTAGCACATTGGTCCTACACAGAAATAGTAATGCTTAATATGATAACTGCACACATGAAAACTGGCTTTCGTTGAGATTTCCACAGCCAAATGATGCCTCGCACCTTCAGCTACATATTTAGAATAGGAATCACATGCAACCCTCCAGTTCAGCGCGGCAGTGCGACAACACCTGACAAACAATTAAGTAACAAAGAACGCTGAAAAGCTACAGGAAGAAGTCTGACTCTGACAACAAACGATCGGGCCCCCACAGCGCTGGAAGCTCAACTACATGAAGTCAGGGTTCAGTCTGGCATATTGAGTTTAACTTGAAGGAAATACACTGTTATAATTTATCAGGTTATCTTTCTTCACATTATACTTTCTAGACTTTCCGACGTTATTGGAAAGTGTTTTTCTTTGAAATTCTTCTAAAGTAATATGTAGAAAAGGATAAGTTTATGCTTAGACGGAACTTGATATTTATATGTTGTCATTCTTTACAAAAAACTGAATTGATAAGAGTGTAAGTGAAGTGATTTTATAGGGTGTGGTGGTGCTTAGTTGAACTGAGGGTTTGTGTGGACTTGTAGGAGACTTACAGGAACAGCAAACAGGACCCCAACCCCCAGCATGCTCAACATTCTAGATCCCACTTCTGCAGCTGGCAGAAATAGACCGTGGTGGGGAAGTCGGTGGGGAAACATAGGCTCTGCTTTCCGACAATTATAGAAATGTAAAGAAATGACCTTTTTGTTTCCGTTTTCACTGCTTCTCATTCAACAAAGTTTTCTTTCCTGAATTCTCATATGTGAGAACACTAAAGTATTTCTCTTTTTTCTGCTACAACGTATTCGAATGCAGTCTTAGTATTCATGGATTCTATGGAAAAATACGCCGCCATATCCTGTGGTCTTTTCAGTGTTAAACAACAATTCCCTGCAGCATAAAAGGCGTGGCTGAGGAAGAAGAGGCTCTGGGCAGTGGACTGGCCCGCCTGCAGTTGAGTTGTCTTCCTCTGGGGAATGTGAGGAGAATGTTTGAAATCACAAACAGACTCAGACAAAAGGAAACCTAAATGCTTCATCAGGTGGGATCTGGTATCCCTGAGTATTCAGTGATGATTTTGTGGGAAAATATCTTTATTGGAACTCTTTCGATGCAAATAGAAGAAAATATTTTTGGGGGGAGTTCAACATTGAAGTTATACATCGCATAAAAACAATACTTTTCCTCTTATATTTAAAAATACAACAGCAGGTTAATAGCAAAAAAAATAAATAAAATAACATTTTTTGTGTTTAGCTTATTAAATGTAGATTCACGTCTTCCTTTTTAGGTGCCATCAATTTGATCTGGTAGAATGGCATTAGTGTTAACTGTGCCAATAACTGCAAAAGTATTCTCCATGCAGATCTAATTACAGCGCCGTCATCTGTTCAGCTCAGAAACCAAATGGCCGTTGGTTCAGTGACTCAGGCGAGACTTCAGGATTACATAAATCTTGTCTCAGGATCTCTTTGGGACCCTTGCACCTGTTGGGTGCATTCAGCCTTCATAATTCATAAGTTTTGAATTATGAAGGCTGAATAAGTTTGATGTGTTTGGAAAATATATCAGGAGGAAATTCTTTCAGTCCCACATATTTGAGTCATAAAATCGCAAAGTGCGATATGAAAAGGAATCCACGACCAGGAAGCACATTCATGCTCAAAACTCTTCTTTTTAGATATTTTAGAATGCCTTCTACTTCTGCCAATTCATGGGCGTTCCATTTATTTTGATCTGGCACATCCTAACTTCATTCAAACACACCTTTCTGTTCCTGGTTCAAAGTTATTTATCAATTTCTCACTGAAAAATAAAAAGAATGTGGAGCTACAAGCTCCTAAGTTGCATTTTGCAACCTGGAAAGCAAAATGTTCAAGAAGTGACATAAAATACATTCTTATCACAAGAAATTCTTCTGTGTGCATATTGGGTTTCTATACCACTGCCAACACTTCTTTTATTGTCAGAGACAGTTAACTACATGTTACTGTAGCTTCAATCTCAAATCCACACTAAAAGTTCACATAAAGCCACTAAAGCTTTATTTCAGGCTGCCCATTTTATATATGCAGGACAAGAAAGTGTTTTCTGTGAGATGACTTAAATAAGCAGGTATGGTCATTGTAACCTCAAATGACCTTGATGTGATCCCTGCTCTTCCAAATGTTCAACTGGGAGCCAGCATATTGGTTAGAGTTTGGACATGATCTGGTTTGGTTGAGATGGTTCAGAAATGTTGCTTCTGGTTAATGCCAGCATGGCAGCAGATGTTTTCCCACCTGATAGTCGGGTAAAACCGGTTAGGTTGGAACATTTGTTACATTTTCAGCTGCTGTGGTCCATTTTCACACTGCACTAAGTCAGATGAACCAAACCTTTTGAAACAACCCAAAACCTCTGAAGACTCTGATCACAACTTCCTCCTTCACGAGGTGAAAAATAATGGAGTGGCATCAGATTTTGGCAGCTATAGCATTTCACTTTTGTCTTTGGTTAAAGACCACGAGCCATTCCTACCCCTACCACTGACTAGATTCATGCGTTTATTTTGGTCATACTGCACAAGAGTACACTTCAGCCAAATTCAGTCTGATATTTTTTGTAGGTGGCTCAGAGTTTGCTTTAATGGTTTTGTTCGTCGTTCCTCTGGGGAGAGGCAAGTTTTATAATCCATTGGAATCCTTTCATTTATATTGTCCAAATGTTTATTTTTCCTTCTGTATTAATGCTAGGTGTTTGGATATTTTCATGTGAGTTGCTGTTATGCCTTTTTAACATTTGATGCATGCTAACACTATTATTTTGTATAGATCGGGTTGGAGAACTGGAGCACATGCTATGTGCTAATATCTCCCGATGGACAGATTAAATAAACGGAGACCGCCTCCAAACCCAGACTTGGTGTTTTGTGGTTTGTCCAATCACCACATAACATACACAATGCAGAGGACCACCGGTCACATTGGCATCAGAGTACGATTACGCATTCACACCTCCCCAAATGAACCAGACTATCTAGGCAGACGGACTGGAGTTTGATTAAAGTGGACTAAACAGGGCTGATGTGAAGACACCTTAATTTCCTTAAAAAATTTTAAGAAGCAAAAACTATATGCAGAGTAAGCAAAGAAAAAAGACGTTTACATGTTAAACCAGTACTTCTCAAAAAGAATGTGTGTAGTGCAAGAGCCAAGAGGACTTCTGTGTGTTAAGAGCTCTGCTTCAGCTTTAATGAAATGGACTGTTAGACTGAACAGTCCATTTCAGCAGCTGCCTCTTCAGCAGATGCGTTTAGTTTTTGTAATGTTTCTTTCTATTGACCATCAGTTCGTCTGCTGCAGCACATTACAACAAAGTAGAGAGAATCACAGTGCTGCAGCTGGCCTTCTGAGAATACATTAACTGTGGTGAAATCCCTTTTTATCTTTGAACAGTGTGATTTTAGCAATCATCTACAACAGGAGTAAGATATCGTGCAGCTTTCTTGCGTTGAAAGTCGTCTATGAGGACTGGAGGAATTAAAGCAAATGCCCCAACTTCCAAAGCGGTCGCTCAAACACGCCATTAAAAGATCAAGGCCCAGCCCTGAGTCGAACTGTGGTAGCTGTTTCTCTGAGTGGTGTGTGTGCGTGTGTGTGTATTGAACTTTCGCAGTAACGCTGTTTATTTGGTTGCTAGGCAGGAACTTGCAGGAGCCCTGGAATGGACCTGACTAACAGAGATGGAGGACAGGGAGGGGATTTCTGTTTTGGTTGAACTCTATTCTCAGAAGCAGCAGTTGGCTCGCCTAAAAAAAAGGAGCAATTCTGCTGTATGCTTTTCTCATCCTAAACTCATTCCTGTCTGCATCTTTCTTCACTTCACTGGAGAGGGACAGATGAAAGATGTTCCACAGCTTTTATTTGTTTCATAGATCACAAGGTATCCACAATTTTTGATGCTGTCTCAGAAGAAACCCGTTAGCCTCAAAAGACAAAGTCCAAAGCTTCTGTTTACCTGCAGTTAGAAAGTGTTAACAGTAAAAGCATTATTGATAACTTTAATGTTTGTAATTGTAATTATATAAATAAATTTATGCTTATGTCTTTATATTTGGTGATTGTTTTGAAGAAGTTCTGGTCATGTCATTGACAAAGGAGGGTTTGCAGCTAATGCTTACTTTAGTAAACAATTACAAACCATACATAAAAGCTAAAAGTTCCTATAAAAAAAAAGTTATTTATTACTGAACAGAGGGAGTATGTTTCCTGTAAAACTGTGCTGTTAAAATTGAATTAATTCATAATTTCATTACATACATTATGTGAAGCAGAAAGACATGAATAATGTAGTTCTACACATCAATTTCTGTGATAATTTTGAAAAAAACAAAAAACAAAAGAAAAACATTTTTTACATCCAGTGTATCACAGCAGGGTGCGCAGCTAACACCCATGTTAGTAAGCAATTATTCTATCAATTATTTGAACAATTCAGTATAAAGAAACTGACAAAATTCGGTAATATTTTCATTTAACCACAAAAATATTAGAACTATATTAAAAGATGCAGATAAACAAATATTCAGTTCCTTTTTAAATAATCAAAGTTTATTTGTATAGCAAATTTCAGCAACAAGGAAGTTGAGAGTGCTTTATGTCATAAAAACAAAAAATACAAAGTTGTAGAACACAATCAACAATTATTAAGTGCCATCATTACACATAAAAACAATTAACTTTTCATTTATGCTTCAAAAGCAGCTCTAACCAGCTGGGTTTCTATCATTGATTTAAAAGAAGTCTGTTTTGGCTATTTTACAATTTTTCAGAAGTTTGTTCCAGATTAGTGCTTTATATAGAAGCTGAATGCTGCTTCTCCATGTTTGGTTCTGGTTCTGGGGGATTTTAAACATTATATTGCCTAAAACAAATGCTATGCTAACATAACATTTCTTTGGTTGTCATTAGTAGATTAGTTAATACATTTTTGCAATAACCAAACAATAATTGGATAGCAAAAGGTGCTCAGTTTGAGGTTTAGTTATTTTCAGAATGTGAACCAGGTGAGACTTGGGGAGATCTGGGTAGAACAGATTAACTGGCTGGAGTCTGTTTACTCCAGGTAACGATTACTTGATTATTGAATCAGGACAGTTATTTCACTCTTCTCAGTCCTGGTTTGTATTGGACAGTAAAGAAACTCATCAGTGGTTTATGGCAAAAATGACAGACATCTTGTGATGTAGGTGGTGTCGTATGGCCAAGAGCTTAAGAGCCATACAGCTAAACAGAGAACGATGCATCTAATGCATTTTGTGCTTTAATGTGGAAGCCAGGGTGGCAGCTGTTGGCTGGGGGCTAATGTTTGACGTGATTAATTCTTTTTCTCGAAAGATCATGTGTTTTTGATTTAATATCAGTTACTTATCTTATTAATGGAATGAACTCTAAACAGTGAGTACGAGACACCTGTCTATTGTGGGCAGTAGTAACTACTGACAGAATGGCAGAATGGCGCTAAAACTAACAATATGTCTGCCAGCAGTATTTTAAAGACAGGAAGGCACTACCGTTGTTACAGAATATTTAATAAAATCAGACATCTGGATTTTCTTCTTGCTGTTTTCCTTAAAATAAAGTTTATGTGCTGCTGTCTAAAAGATGAAATCTGAGAGTTCTGGTGTGGTTCTGGTCAAATCCTAGCTGTTAGGTTAATGTAGTTTCAATCCACTCAGCACAGCTGTTGTTACTTTACATTAAAGTGGAGATTCCCATGACACTTTGAAGGCTTGTTGTAATTTGCAGTGCATAACTATCCACATATTTCCTTGTCATTTCCTTTACTTGGGACACATTGGACATAATATTTTAAATGGACTGTGAAGAACCTTTAAGGTGTTTAGGTTTTGTCTGATTGGACTTTTTTTTTTTTTTTGACTCAACATCAGGACCTTAGTCCTCATTTTGTTAAATTCTGTACATTTCAGTAATGTCAAGATTGTCCAGAAAGGTTGCTAATCTGAAGTCCCCTGACTGAATCTTACTAGGATGTTTGTGTTGAATGTTGCAGCTTGCTGGAGGTGTGATCCTGGGCGTGGCCCTTTGGTTGAGACATGACCAAAAGATCAGCAACCTGATGTCCCTTGAAGTGGAAGGAACCCATGCCCCCACCTCCTTCTACATCTGTACGTATCCCGTCTTCATGTCTGACCTGTTCTTTTCCTGTCCCTGTCCTGGCAGCAGGCCACACTGTAGGTTTCAGTGCATTGCAGTAGAGACTGTAGGAGAGCTTTTGATTCATTGAACCGTACTAACCAGTCCCAGTGTCCAGAAACCCAGGTGTTGAAGAGTATAATGCTTAGTATACAGACCATGCCTCTATTTATTCCAGAGATATACTGATGCAATATTAATATCTGTATCAGCCCCAATATTATAAAAAATTCTACATCACGTATTGGTGACATCCTGCCTAATCTATATGGGCTGATCTATTCAGTCTAACTCCATGTTCTGTGCTCTCAATGACATCATGCTTTATTTATGTTACATTATATTTAGAATTCCTAATTGCACTTTCTGAACCATTTGAAAGATGATTTGTTGCATTTTATTCTTATTGTTTAACTAAGTCAGCTGAATGTTTATTATTATTTTTTACATTGGTTGTAATGCTACTTAATGCACTGACTGAACGTAAAGTTGTTTTTTTACATGTGTGACAAAATTTATTTTAAGTCGCAGATGTATTTAAGTGTGTCATACTTGTGCAGCATTATCAAATGAATGTGAGATTCAGTACATTTCTATCTGTGTTTAAAAAAAGAAACATTTTAAGTCAGTTCAAATGTTGAATTTCCTGTCTTTATCAGATTGGTATCAACTAATACTAACCCTCGAACCAGATATCAGTATTGGTATCAGAAGTGAAAAAAGTGGATTGGTGCTTCCCTAACTTCTCATAGTTTCCAGGGCAGCAACCACAGAATTTGCTACATGAACAGCTACAGTGCAGCTGTAGTTGGGGAACCTTTACCTGTCCTGATGGCGTGACAAGAGCCAGATAATCAGTGAAAAAATCCAGCTCCTCTGCCTCTCCCTGTGACGCTGCTAAAATAAGTAACTGATATTCCAAATACACTGCTGTGTCAGACCAACCAATCAGAGCCAGGAGAAAGGTCTTAGCGCTGTTCTTCATGCTCATGTATGGGAAAAAAAAGGACTGAATTTATATAACACCCTTCCAGTCATACCAACCATTCAAAGAGCTTTACACTTTAAAACCACATTCACCAATGTGTGCTCACATTTCTACACTAAGATCTGTAAGAAACCTTACCGTGGGCTACATCAATATATGAGAGAAGAATAGAACCTATAACCTTCTGACTTCAAGATGACTATTCTGCCCACTGAGCAATAAGCATCCAAACACCAAACAGAAAATGTGTTGAGGCTGAAAGCCTGGAAAGAATGATGGTTTCTCCTGAGTCACCCCAGTTAAAACTCTGGATGTAGGACTGGGGCGTAGTTTGACAGTGTTGAGGAGAATGTTTTCCTGGCCCTCTCTTACCACTCAGTACCAGTTTGTTCTGGTTTCCATGTCCTTCCCTTTTGCATCCCCCCACTTAGTGGCTTCAGATTCCCATCTTACTTCCAGCACTGTATTAAAGTAAAATGCATCTTAAGCTAATTTCTCAACCACGAGGCTCAGAGTCTCAGAGTCTAGTGGCCTCTCTCTCTCACTCGATCTGCCTTCTTAGCTTAAGGTGTGGCCAGGAAATGGAACATTAATGCATCGTGGACAAATGACATTGTGAAATGCAATGACATAAACATGAAGCTGATTTTTAAAGGAATGTTTCCAGCATCATGTGGAGCTAAGGCTTCAGAGATCTGCTCTGGATGAGTGTGTCTTAACGGCCTCACCCACATCATCAGCTACTTGTGACCAGGACTAACAGTGGACCTGCTGCAAGTCACATGAATCTGTTTGGAGCTCAGCTCACCCAAATTAAGTTAGCCTCCCTGCCATTTCCTCCCATCTCCATCAGCATCTGTGAGTCAGTGCCTAGAAATGAGGAAGAGAAAAGAGATGAAAGTTAGAAAGGAACATTTAGAATGATGGGTTTGTGAAAAGAAATGTTGCTGTTCAGACTGCGTGTTTGGCTGTTCTTTAAGGCAGCATATCTGTGGCTGTTTGTAAGAGCCACTTTGTGATTTTCCCTCAATGATTACATCCTGCCCATTACATAAAGCCTGGCCCTCTTTCCTAAGATGAGGAGAAAAAAAATCAGCATAGGAAAAAAATTCTCACTCTCCTTCTCTTCTACTCCTCCCCTTTCCCCTTTTCCCACCAGCCCCCTGCTTCCCCCTCTTTTCACAGAGTTCCCTTTTCTTTTCACCACCCTATTTCTCTATGCTGTAGCTCCACCCACATCTCAATGTCTGGTTGTGGTTAGTGTTAAAGTCGCTTTATGTCTCTTCATTTTTCCTTAATCCCTCCCACCTTCTCTTTTTCCTCCATCTGTTTTTCTCCTTTTGTCTCTCAGAACCCCCACACACTGAAAACGACCCCTCCCCCTGTACTAATAAATATACACATACTTTCATAACTTGCGCTTTGAGTGCTTTCTGAACAGCAGAACTCCACCATGCAGTGCTTACATAACCAGAAGTTTGCTCAACTTGTTAATAACTGGAACTTAGATTTAAATTTGATTTGGGACATTCCTCAGCATTCCTATTTAGTAATTTTCCTGCTAAATTACATTTGTAAGCAAAAAAGCTGATAAAAGTTTCACATTCATACAAGTTGCATAATCCCTTTAGGCTTTGTGTCAGAGTATCTGACACTGGAATTATGTTTGGCATTAAATACATTTTTCTTTGTTTTTAATTCTGACTTTGTATCTAAGATGACCTGATCATAGGTGCCTGAACAATGGAGCAAGTTGAGGAGGGACAACATAGTTTTTTTAAAGGAGTGCAAACTTCTGTTTTTCTCCACTATTTTTTGACCCAAAGAAATCTGATCTAAACCACCAATAAAAAATAATTCTCAGACAGTTATTTTGGTTTAGTTTGGTTGCTAGACCAAAACTATGACCGTTCTTTTTGAAAAGGAGTGTCATAGCAGCAACATTAAAAACAATTAAAGACCCATAAACTTAGTGTTTCCCTAATTTAAGTTGCAAAATCTAAAATATCAAAATGAGTTAAACCTTGATGAAATTATTCCACACCAAACAGACTAACTTTAGAAGACTGATATAACCATCTTTCATTATTCATGTTTTAGGTGGACACCAAAACAAATAATTGAAATCAAGAAATTTGTTTGTTCACAAACCAAACAATGGTTCCATAAATCATAAGTTGAAATTCAAGAAATTTGTGACAGGTGAAGAATAATTGAGTTTAGGTTTGTCTTTAGTATTTTAGATGTAGAGTTGATCAAAGGGAAAAGAGAAGTATGTTGAAATTCCTGGTCCACAAATTATTGTTTTAAGCCATTGTAAAAATGTACATTATGATGTCAAGCCCTCCACACTTGTGCAAACCTGAGAACTGAGGGTGTCCCCGGAGAAAGACGAGATGAAACAAGTATTGACTAATCAGCGTCAAATGGAAAATGTTGATAATTCTGCTGCTGTCAGCCCTGTTGAGTGACAATAGTAGAACTTCAGGATGTTGCCAAACATGACTCCGCTTGACTCATTTCCGCAGTGACTGAGAAAGTTATTACCACTACTATTGCATAAGTTGAATTAAACTTCCTGTCTTCTCCCAGATCCGAAGAAACCAATATGAGTCAGCAAAACATGTGCAAGGAACTCCCACAGACGCATCCGGAGAAAATGTACATTACAGTAGCAGCTTATAGGAATACCAGAAATAGCTGTGCAACATTTGTCACTGAACTGTTGATGTTTAATATGACCCCTTTTTAATCATATTTACTCTATCTATTGTTGGTGAATGCTTGTTCTGAAGATATGAAACATACCTCAAACCTTAAAGTCAGTAAAGTCATGTCACTGACCTGTACCAAGGTCAGTGACATTGGCAATCCAGTGTGGTTTTAATTACTTATTGTCAATCAGGTAGCACACAATGAGCTTTGTCTCCCTGGTCTGTAGACCAGTTTTTATATATGGTCTTAAAAAGCCTTAAGCTTAGTGATCCCAATTTTTGGCCTTAAGAAGCGCTATGATCAAGGTCTCCCGTATTTAGATGCGTGTTAAACTTCTATTTGTTGTGCATTTTTCAGCCTGCTACCTTGTTCTGTTATCCATTATCAAGATGTGCTGCGTCTACTGATTGGCCAGTTTTGCCCACCCTTCTGTTCTGTTGTGATTTAGCAATTTTCCAATAATTATGGGTCAGTTGAATGAAAATCATCCCATACTGTAATTTACATTAAGATCAAGTTTGAAACAGTCTTTGAAAATTTGAGATTCAGTGTGATTATTTTCCACTGACAGCCTCAGTGTGACCTTAAATCCCCTGAAATTATGGAACATACTAAACATGCATTATTTGAAATCTAGGAGTCTTGTGTGACAGAGGCCAGATCTCAAATGTTCCATTTTTGTTGCTGACTGCTGTAATAAAGCTCCTACCCACTTGCCAAGCCTCTGTGTTTGCTTGTAAAATTGCTAAGCTACATCTAAGTTTTCCAGGAAGCAATAACAAGCTAGCTCCGGAGAAGTGGAGTTTCCTTTCTGCCCTAATGTGAAGCATAAATCTTTTCTTTTTAGTTTTTCCCTATCTTTTAAGGCAGTTCTTGTTTGTGAGGCACTTCAGGTTTAATTTAGGTGCTGAAGGTTTTTTTTTTAATGTAATACCTGACCCTGGTTCACTAAATGAGCCAGGGTCAAGCCACTTTTCTGGCCTTACTGTATTGCTACAGTTCTGCTTTGTGCTGTTAGCATAACAACAGTTGATCTGATTCATTCAACACATGGATGAGAGCTGTGCCATGTTTCCTTCGTCAACTTTTCTGTGGTGTATTGACATCTCAAATGACTCCTGTAATAAGTGCAGGGTCAAGTTTTATCTACATTTATTCAGACTTTGAGTTTGAATGCACATATTATGCAAACTGAACTGAATAATGTCTGTCTGTTGTAGATGTCCACACCTTTTAGTACCAGAGATGCTAAGGCTCACAGTATTGGAAGGACACCTGAGACTGGAAGAAATAAAGATTAACTGATACTTTCAGGAATGAACTATTTGTCAAACTAAGAGATATGATTCTTAGGTTGGATATGCATTTCCTTTCTGACATGTTTGTGTGCTAATGTCCCTAATCTCTGGGACACATTAGAGAATTTATGAGGGTTGTTTTCTTTTACAGCAACCAAATAATATGCACCATCTACAGTACAATTTGGAAGCTGTGACTATTCAACAACTTGCTAATTCTCTGGGATGGATTGAAAGATTCTGTCCTACAGACCACATGTTTGATGTTTCAGGAGAACATTTAACAAGCAAGTTAATAAAGTAATAAAGTTTCAGCCAACACAAGTGCCTAAAAAAAATCTTTACAAAGAATTTAACCATGTATAAATCATTATCAAAATGATACTGCACATTTTCCCCCCAAAAAACTTCTGTGTTCGGGACGCTAGGACAGTCATCCAGCGGCCTTCCTTGTTTTTGTGTTGAAAATGTTTAAAATTGACAGGAAATTTCAAAATATCACTTTGTAATTATGTTTTATTAGAAGATAAGTAGTGTTGCATAAAACAAGTGAAACAGATTAAGGCCTGACCAATTAAAACATAACATGAAATCCTGATTGAAAGAAGTGGAGATCATATAGACAGTAAGGGTGGAGCAGGATGTGGAGGAGTTCAGACTCTGAGCCATCAGACAATGTATGACATGGCATGGTTGGACAAAAGGACTTTCTAAAAACACAGATGCAGCCAGTGTACTTGGTGTCCGTCATTAGAATTTTTCAGAGTTGTGCTGTCTTGCTGTGAAGCGGCTATAGCAAAACAGGGGAAAGAAAACTGCTTCATTATATTTGTGCGCAATAGCTGGATGGCTTAGCTGTAACCCCTAATACACCCTACTCCTACTATAGCAGACCATAAGGGGATCTTATGGTCTGAAGACCTTCAGGCTTTTCAGTCTTTAAATATTCTGTCAATTTAGAAGATCTCAAGTGGAATTTCTTTGACAGCATCTATTGTGTCATTTAGTTTCCTCAATGTAGGAGGAATTTAATCCACTTTATGTATAGCACTGGAGAGAGATCACCAGTTTTTCCCCTCATAATGCCTGATGAATAGTTGCACCCAAAGAATACAATGGAAGACAATCTGGAAATAAAGCCTTCAAATGAATGGAATTTTTGATGGCTAAATGCCAAAGGAAGGCGGTATTTGCCAAACAGTAAGTGCTGTGTCAATCTGAAAGGCCGCAATGTAAAAGATGGACAGAGCACTTGCAAACTTATTGATTTAGAAATCATGTGTACTTGTCTAGCTCAGTGAGTGAAGAGGATGTGGGAGATAGATAGGATATATACAAAGCACGGCACCAGTTAGTGGTCTGGAATTAAATTATGACTGAGCTGACAGGCAAGCGTGATGGTGTGGGGCAGCCGCCGTCCTCTCAGCCTAGAACAAGCATTAGAGGACTGTTTCCAATATGGCAATATGCCCAATCAAGTAGAAAAAAAAAGATAAATCAAGTAAATATAAAACACCCAGTAACTACTGATATGCAGGGATACTCTAACCATGAAATTATGTACTGTTTTTTAGTCATAATTTCAAACTTTCATTTTACTTCCTTTCTTGATTTATTTGTTGGCTTTCTTCTTTTTTTGCCTTTTCACCTTTTCTTACATTGATAAGTATTCATACTGCTTGAATTTTACATTATCTTTAAATGACAAACAAATGTATTTTAAGCACTGTCATAGTATGTGATAAATCAACACAAAATAATCTATAATTCTGTAGGAAGAAAAATATTTCCTTACTTAAAATATATTTTACAAACTGAAATGTGAAGTGAATTGGCATATATTTGTAATCTGCCCCTTTTCTTTGCTGTCCTTAAAATCTTGTACAGCCAAGTTAGTTAGTTTTCGTAAACCATTTATTTTTGATTTTGGGTTTTTGTTTTTTTTTGGGGGGGGGTTGCCTACTTGATGTTTAAATTTTAACAATAGTGATGTAGTTTTATCAATCCAGGTCAAGTCATCTGGCAGCCACAGGTGGAGATTCTTTCTACCACCTCGTTGTTGTTGTAGAGTAGTGACTGGATGAAACCCTTACTTTCATAAGGGTTTCATAAATAGACCCTTAAAGGGTCTAACCTGTCACATATAGGTTTCACAGTCTATATGTGGAACATTCTCAAAATTCTGCTGATATATTGAGAGAAAAAGCTGAGTGCTTTTCAAATGTCATTATATTTTCTATTTTTTCTATATGTATTACAAAGCTAAGGAAGTTCTGACTGTGTCAGCTTACTGCGGCACATCACTCAGGAAAACCATACAAAGGAGAGAGCTACCTCTTAAATACCAAGCAGACACATTTTTTCCATTCTGCTAGTCGTCCATCTAATCTTCCAAGTCAAATAAACTCTGCCCAGATCAGAACAAAGACACAAAAGTCAGTAGTTAGATTGCGAGAGGGAAAAAACTGAACTCCAGAGCCAGTTTAATATCCTTATAAACCAATTTGTGTTTCTTTAAGGAGAAGGAATAAAAGGGGGAACAACATGGGTGCAAATAAGGAGTATGACTCACTTTTTCCTGCTGACAGAAAACCCGAGTGCTGCCCCCTGGTGTATGTCAAGTAGAACTACCTCGATTTAACTAAGTAAAGTTTTTTGTTTAGAGCCATGTTAGAACAGTGTCATTTTAATGTGTTTTTTTTTTATCCGTCTGTCCAGGTGTCCATATTCTGATCGCAGTGGGCACTGTGATGATGGTGGTCGGTTTCCTTGGATGCTACGGCGCCATTCAGGAGTCCCAGTGTTTATTAGGAACTGTGAGTTTTATCCTGCAGTCAGTAAGTGTTCCAGCTTCATAAAAAGCCTTCTAATTGTTTCCTTTCTCTTCCCTCTCTACTGCAGTTTTTCGTTTGCCTGGTCATCCTGTTTGCCTGTGAAGTTGCTGCTGGGATCTGGGGTTACATGAACAAAGACACTGTAAGTGGAAACAGAAGTGGAGACCAAAGTAATGTGCCATGTAAAAGAATTCACACCCAGAACTTTAGAACATTTCATTACATGAAAACCACAAAATGTTTTTTTTTGTTTGTTTTTTTTAGGATTTCACATGGCAAACTAAAACGAAGTTTAACATTGAGTAGGGAAAAGGAGGTTTTTTTTTCTCAAATTGTTTACAAAAATATTGGAAAAGTCTATTCTGTATATTTTTAGCCCTTTTTTATTGTGCTTTGTAGAATACATAGTAAAAAGTGGCCCATGGCAGATGGCTGCTAATACTGAGTCAGGTTCTGGTTCTCCCGGAAGTTTCTTCATGTTAACAGGACGTTTTTCTCCCTTCTGTTGCTACATGCAAGCTCAGTATAAGGTGTTTCTATAAAGTCAGTGACAAGACAATCTGCTGGGTTTCCTTAGAACAATTTTTAACTAATGTCTGATTGGACTTAACTGACTTTTTTGTAAAGTACTTTGAAACGCTATATAAATAAACTGAATAGAGTTGTTAAAACTTGTTTGGGAAATATTTCTAAAATCTTGCACCAGATTTTATATGGATGCTGAAACTTGCCCCCAATTCTCTCTGATTTTACTCAAACGCAGAAAAATTATATGTAGACAGTATCAGAAAAGCTTTTCAATTGAATTAAATTCTAGAATTTGACCGGACCTCAATGGTTTGATTTGAACCATTCAGTTGTCCGACTGGAAGATAAACATCCATGGGCATTATTAGTATTCTGCAGCCTCTAACAGGATTTTTTCTAGGATTACCCATTATTTGGTTTCCTTATGGTTTGGTATGAGTTGCTTTGAAAATGGAAACAAAGTAGCTTTCATTTTAGCCAGTTTATTCTCATGATATGCATATCTAACTGAACATCCAATGGAGCTGCAGAGGAGAAACTGGACTATAATGAGTTAGTTTCCCAAATTATCCACTTCAATATTCCAGACCTGGGTCAAAAACTATCTATAGAAAGCAAAAACAGTCTTCCTTACTTACTAACTTGAAAATGTATACAGTGTGTAACTGTAGTTGGTGACTTGGCTCTTTGCGTTGTTCCCTCTTCTGGTGCAGCAGACACCAGAAGAGGACAAAGGTGAGAAGCTGAACTCAGATAAGCCTTTATCTGCATTTCTACTACAAATGTGCACAAAACTTTGTCAATATTTGGCTAATGTTGAAACAGTTTTGGATTTTTCCATGAACAAATAAAGCTCTTTAAAACCACATGTGAATAAGTTTGTTCACACGTTAGTTACTAAAACATGCAGGCCATTGTCCTCCAACTACCGGTACTTCCTGTCTTCTTCTTTGTGGTTTGCGCCAGTTGTAACGTCCGGTTGTTGAATATGTGATTTGTGTGAAGCTAAAAAAAGTGTTTTCATGGCAACTTTGCAAAACAAACAAATTTTGGTACTGCCAAACACCCACCTCATCCTAGCACCAAAAATTTCCTTGACAAAAAATAAAAAGATTTTTTTAAATGGGCTGAAATCTGAAATTGCACAAATGTACTGTCAGTAGAAAAGCAGTTAGTGTGAGAAAGTTTGAGGGAGAACCGCTGGTTTAAAGAAATGAAACCGAAACTTTTAAAAGCCTCCAAATTCCACATAGTAATAATCCAACAAGGGATGTGTGGCTGGTGAAGACTATGATAGAGGAAAACATGGAGCATCTCAGCCCTACATTCAGATTCTGCCATGATGCTTTTGCATTGATTGCAGATAATACCAGAACTTTCACTGCTTAACCAGCTGATTCCTTCTGTTTGTCACTTCTTTTATTCAGTCAGAGCTCCAAACCACCTGCTGTCTGCCGTCACCTTTTGGTTTAAATGTGGGTGAAACTGCTGTTATAAAATCTGGTTTCTTTTCCAGGTTTCAAAGGAAATGAAGAACTTCTATGACTCTGTCTATGACACAGCCATGTCAGACACCCTTAGTGACCCAAATAAAAAGTCGACTGTTGGACATGTGCTCAAGGTCTTCCATGAGACGGTACGACCATGTTAGATTGAAAACTAAACCAGCAGAAATGAACTGCGTAAAACCACCTCTTGGAAAATAATCAAGTCAAACTTTGGTGCCTTAAAAAAACCTTTCAATTCTGTCATCTGTGAAACATTTTTATATTTCAGCTTCAGTGCTGCGGTAAGGACAAGACCACCTCAGTTATCTCAGTGATAACAAGTAAAGTCGGCTT
Organism: Poeciliopsis gracilis; assembly: GCA_911649635.1. Lineage (NCBI taxonomy): Eukaryota > Metazoa > Chordata > Actinopteri > Cyprinodontiformes > Poeciliidae > Poeciliopsis > Poeciliopsis gracilis. The sequence goes on along the minus strand of CAJVRI010000002.1, from coordinate 73,337 downwards.
TCAGGACGTCTGCTCCCAACAATGGACCTTAGTTGTAAGTGATGTCACCTTTGTTAGCATTTTCCTTTCCACCCTCAGCCAGAAACAGGCTTTCTACACCAGTGAATTTAACATTTTCATGTCAGTTTTCTCATATTCTGGTGTAGTATTGTTCAGAATTCTAGAGATAAATAGCCTTTACATAAATTTTACTTTTTTGAGCTTTACATTATGCTGTGATGACAACCCCATGTTATAAACATACCCAGAGTGTTGCTTTGATTATATCATGTATGTTTGAGAAATCCTTTAATCTCCATGGCAACCATTGAGCTGTGCCAAACACCTGGGTGAACCTAGGGCTGCTTTCAAGGGGCAGCTCCTCCATGGAGCTGCAGTTTTTAAGCTTCTGACCTTCCACCTTAAAAAGCAATCCTCCATGACCCTCTCACTCAGCTCCTTCAGACTAGCCAATAGCAATTAGCAAACACCTGAAGGAACTGTGCATCTGCTGAGCTCATCATAAAAACTACTTCTCAGTACAACACTTAATAGAGCAGCCATGTTGTGATGACTTCCTGATGGTGGAGTTTTATAAAGAGCAGGAGTTTTTAAAGAGAGGGAGGTCCAATTTCAAAGCATTAAATTGAAATCTAATGCCTTCTTTAAAATTGTATTTGATATTTAATATTTTTGTAACTGTTGAAGGTAACATAGTTATTTGATTGTGCTCTAAAATGTCTCTATATGCCTGGAAAATACCTAAGACTCCTTTAAAATGTTCACAACCTACATATCATGTTATTTATTAGTAAATTGTTTTCTTATTACACCATTTCTATTAAATGCAGTTCTGATCTTAGTTTGGGTCAATTTACTCCTTTAAAGAATCACTATTAAACTCTGAGCAACCTCCTGCTAGTACATGTTATTTATTGGAGTCATAAATCCACATTTCCTTTCATTGGACTATAACCACATTAAGAACATCATCTTAAATCACTGGTCATCAAATTGGTATGAAGCGTCCTGCTGGCAGTTGCAGACTGGAGGTGCTGACTCTTTATCTGAACGTGCATCGGTGGAGGACAGCTCTGGCTAATCTTGGAATGTAATTATTAACAATAAAGCAACCTATTACTAAGTTAATCACTGAAACATGACCTCAATCCAACTCATCAGATGATGCCTAACTTTAAAGGTTTTTCTTCAGCTCATTTCACAGCCTGATCTTCATAATACCATGTTGCAGTGATTCCTCTTCTCAGTGAAACGCTGCCTTAAAATCAGAATTGAAATGGGGAGAAAATACGTTTCAGTGTTATTCCAGTTTTAAAGGTAGAGACAGGACAGAGAGGAGTGTTGCTACATAATGCAGCAGAGCAGCGCAATCGCCCTGTGGTTCATTTGAGGCCAGGCGTTGAGGGTTAAAACATCTACGAATGTGGTGGAGTGGAACCGCACGAGAAGGAATGTCAAAATAATCGATATCTCGATATAATTGACACGAGAAAAATGCATTATTCGCATCAAAATGAAATTAAAACGGACCCATTGTGGCCCAAGTAGCCGCATTTCCTCTGAGATCAGCTATAGGAAACTGCCCTTCCCCAAAGATCTGCTGCAATCTGAAAAATAGTCTATAAAATTACAGCAGACACACATTGTACAGGGCTGCTGCTGAATACTTATGAATGTTGCTTACACTGTAAAGCACATGTTTTGCATGCTTCAGATAAACACAATTTGTTCTGTTATAGAGGGAATCTTTATCTGTCCCTTGGTAGTAAAAACTGTTTGTATCAACAGTAAAGTAACAGGCAAGTAGAAGCCCACAGAGGCATATTAAAAAAATAAACGGTTGTATTAAAATAATTGCCCAACTGACTCAAAGGTACATACTTCTATAGAGGCTATTAGAAAACAATAGAATATTCTTTATTGAGAAATTCAGCTGCACCAGTTGCAAGCTAAAGGCAAATGGAAGCATGCAGATTTTAACTAATGAAAAAAATATTTTTATACAAATAAGACACTGTATATTAAGTACTGTACAGTTATTGTTATTATTTAACATTAGCACTGCTACTGCTTTACTAAACATGGAAGTGACATTTTACATGATATATTTTCTGGCCTGAATTCTCCACTACCCACTGAGTTTATCATAATTAATGAGGTTCAAATTTGGTTATATTGTGATTATTCCTTTTTCCCCTTAACTGTAAAAGAAAACTTTGCTTTAAAATAATTTAGCATCTAAGGTTTTTCTGTTTTGAGAGTGTTAAAAAAAATCATGTACTGTAAGTAAAAGCTTCAGTTTGAATCCAAATTCTAACTCTGTCTTGTTTTCAGGACTGCCACGGGAAAATTGATGAACTCTTTTCAGATAAGATTTATCTGGTGGGAATCGCTGCCCTGGTGGTTGCTGTCATAATGGTGAGCTGAGTTATTATGACGTTATTAGTCCTTACATTGATCAAATACAAAACATAGATGTAGAATTTTTATCATATACATAATTGCACAGGATATTCAGTGTGTAATAGAAGTCTGATTCTAATCATATAAGGTATAGTTTTAAGGAGCATTTTCTTAAAGAAATAAAGCATAGCCAAAATACATCACTGTGATGGTAGCATATCTATTCATACGCAACAAAACTAGCAAACATGTTAGCCTGTTTTAAAACCGAGCATTGCAAAGGATGGTTGGACTGAAAATCTAGAAGGCTAAGATATTTCAGATGGAATATAGTCACACTCTGATGGCCAAGTAGACAGCCTATTATATCCCCAAAAATGTAATGATTGAGAATTATTCTCTTTCTGTAATTCCTGTATATGATATAATAAACTCCATTTAGTAGAATTAACTTTTAACTCTATTATTTGAGGCTCTTAAGCATAATTTACTGACTTATTATCAACTTTTACTGTTGTTTTAATTGCTTTACACCCTGATGACGTCAATGTTAATTCATTCAGTCATAGCTTACACATACGTACACACTCGTTAATATCCATTTTTTTAACCCAAAGTACTTTGTTTTGCTGTAACATCTACAGTGATGTAAAAAAAAATACTTTGTTTAAAAACAAAAAGAGAAATGCGAAGTCAAGTATGGATTAACTGCATATTACCATATAATATTCAATATTACAATATTGTTCAATTATCAAGAGCCATTATTATTCAGGAAGATTGTTCTTTTTTATCTTCAATGAGATTTTATGAAAAAATCTTGAAAATGTTTTTAGTATTTGTCAATTAATTCTAACTTTGATGAGCTAACACATTGTAACGTTGAGTTCTTAATTAGATATGTGTCAGGACAGTTCCTACTGCTTAGTTTAGAATCGTCACCTGAAAAGCAGAGAGTTGATGGTGAACATGTTGGTTTGTTGTCACTGAGTGTGACGTCTCTGTTTCCCCTGGCAGATCTTTGAGATGATCTTCAGCATGGTGTTGTGCTGTGGGATCCGTAACAGCCCTGTGTATTAAAGCCGCTGAGTGGATGGAAGAACCACATCAGTCACAGCCTGTTTTTCTTTTCTGTTTTACATCAAAGTATCTCGTATAATGCTTGCTGGATTTAGTCAGCTCTCTAAAATGCTGCCTTGAAAAAAAAAAAAGGAAAAAAAATTTATTACACTGTTCCATTTTTTTTTTTTTTTATTCACAGATGCTGTCATATACAAGCAGCCTTATCCTTTTATGATTTGTAGTGTATTTTTTAATCAATCATTCTTTGGTTCCAATCACCGGTCAAGGTGCTGTAGTTCTTTGGAGATTTTTTTTTTAAGTTTGTTTTGTGTGTATTGGTTTTTACTTCAGTCCTGCCTATGAACATGCTAATACATTCTCTGTTTTATGGGTTTATTTGACTGTTTTCTGTATAAACTGTATATAAATATTTGTTACAGTGCTTTATGTCTGCCTGAGCATAGATATGGTATTACACAAGGTGTCTATCCAGTAGTTTCTCTTTACTAACCTCTGCTTGATTGTCTCGCTTTAGACTGTGTGTTACTAACACAGCAGCCGGCCTTATCGACAGACGAAGTTCATCCACATCCATGTTAATATGGTATCTCTGCATGAATCTAGTTAATCTCAAACGCTGCTGGGAACACCAGTCACCAGTGTTTCCTGCAAGTATTTACTAAACTTAGGAAGAAAGAAAGTTTTTCTTGCACTTAAACTAAATGTTTAGATCTGTATTCACCCTCACCAGCTGCTGTAGTGAATGTAAACGTGAGTACGATGACAAGACCCCAACGGACGTTATGCTTATAGCTTTATCTTAACTTCTGACTTCCTTTGTGGTTTTTGCATGTCGTTGACAACTACATCCATCTCCGTTTACATGGTGACGTCCTCCTCTGACCTCTGAGCGTTGATGTTTACTATCAACGCTCAACTAAAACAAGTTTTAGTAGAGGCCCAGATGGGGCAAAGGCAGCAGATCTGATTGGGTCCAAATTTACTCTACAAGATGCAGCTGTTGCTCACACACAGAGATGCACATCAGCACTGCCTGGAAACACACACTCCTTCACTGCATCTTTCTAAACCCCTATGTAGTATTAGCCTATGTAAAACCATGCCTTGTAAACTGAAAACCAATGGAAGTGTGTAATACACCTTTAATGTATCCTAGTAGAGAAGGCTGTAGAGAACAATGTATGCCTTTTTTCTCTTTGTATCGCAATATCTTTGCCTGGTACGTCAAACAAAGTCTGGTGAGGGGGAGAGAGGTGTTCAGTGGCAGGGTCAGCTTTTCCCCCAGATTTTTAAAATAAACTAAAAAGATTAGAGTAAAGCATTTATTTGGCTCTTAATAAGGACACACTGTGTTTCTCCAAGTTGATATACTTCCTATTTGACAAAGAACGCTCACTGCCAAAAGATTGGCCCTCTTTTTGCCCTTGTGGACTTTGTTTTGCCCGGATTTAAAGGGATTAAATGTATTTTCCAAATAAGTCATTTGCTGGTCTGGTCTTTGTTTTGAAACATGCTGCGCTGTGACATGGAGAAGTCTTTATCAGTGAGTGACACATGGACCTGTAGATAGAATAGAACTCATTTGACAAAAAGAAAAAAAGAAATGATTATTATGATCACAGATTTAAAACGTTTTACTGAATTAATGTTTATTTTTTTAACAAACTGTTTTAAAAGCCCATGCGTGTTGCCCAACTTGGCCCAGGATTATATTTAACACCATGGACGGGCTAGTTAGTCCATATCCTAATGCGTATTTTTGATGCATTACATAACATTATGTTATGAGACAGATAATCTGTGAAAAGATTGATGTCCATGAGCTACTATTGCCATCTGAAGAAATGTTGCAAAAACAACCAACCAGAGCCAAGAGGTGGGTTTTGACACTGTCAATCATATTCTCATTCACTCGATGCTCAATGTGCTAATGGAAGAGAAACAACTTACCGTTACAGGAAAACTGTTTATTCAGTTGGTCATGCTAATAAACATTAGCATTCATGAAAAGTTATGCCAGCTGTAGGATTGCAGAGAGAACAGGGGGTGTGCAGGAGAGGGGAGAGCAGCGCCACAGGGGTGGTGATTGACAGCACTAAGACCCTCCTCGCTCTGATTGGTTTCTAGTTGTTTGATGTTTTTTTGTTTCTTTTTTTTCTCACAGATTTGTTTCACACCACACTCACAACATGGTGACAGTTTCAACAAATATGTAAAAAAAAAAAAAAGAAAAAAAAAAGAATAAAATTTACATACTGAAGCTTTACGAATCTTTTACTGTGTGGCCTACAATAAAACCTCTGGTTCGCCACCAAGTTTTATTCAGTTTCTGAATAAATTTCAACTTGACGTTTTCACTTTTCCTTGTTTTGATATTTTGGAATTTTTTTCTGTCTATTTGAGAAAAAAGCCTGGTCTTCCAGAACCTCTACATTCTCTGCTTCAAAACACTTGAGTCATTTCATTGGGTCATCAGGGTTCTGTAGAACTTGACCTGCCAAGGAGGAACTCAGTCACTTGAGTCAGATGTGAACACAAACAGTTTCAAATATTGCCATGAGGGGGTGCAATACACAAAAAATTGATTTTCACAGAGCCAGGCAGCTTGTGAAATCAGGCTGTCTGTGCATGTTCCTCATTCTGTGTTTGGGTGCTTTCATTTTGGACAGCAGTTTGTCAAAATATGATCATAAGAAGTCATACTGGGATGTTCATTTGTTCTGCAGTGCTGAATATAAGCAACACAAAAAAATGACAGCATGAGTGGCTTTGTCCACTTTTTCACCATTTCGTTGACAGGAAATGCTAGGATTTCACAAACGGATCCCTCCTATGTTCAGCAGAAAAACCTCCCTGCATTCCTTAGATGACCAGGAGCTGCAAGATGGCTGAGGCTGAGTGAGGGCAGCAGAAGAACAAGTCACAGTTCAGTGAAACACAGTTCAGTGAGAAAATCAAAAGAGGAAAAAGTTTCCTATCACAAACAGAATTTTGTTTTTCCTGTTAGTGTTTTCACCTTGGGATCCATGATGAGTTCAGTGTTCAGCCATATCAGTGATGAACAACGAGACACAGAGGAGAGTCTTCTCTGATTCATGTTGACCACATTTAGATTTTAGGTGACTAAAAGAAAAGGTCAACCCTTCTATCTCATGATAGAAGGGTTGACCCTTCTATGAGATGGACAATATGAGATTGTCCATCTCATATAACATGTGGCTGATTTCACAGTCAATCTGCTGTTTTGCTGCAGCCCAACAGCAGATGTGGTGAATATTTTTCTTTAACCAGATGGTTTATTTCCTAGGTCTGAAATCTGATGATAACTGACAATATCATGTTAAGTGATTTTAGTTTACACCTCAATCCAGGAGGGCACAGATGTCAAACTCAAGGCCTATAGGGCAAATCTGGTCCACCACAGTTATTTCTGTGGCCCTCTTAGCCTCAAAGGGCCACAGAAATACAACATCAAGATAACTGTTGTGAATATAAATATTATTTGATCAGTCAAATTATTTGGTTTTAATTTGTTTAGGCCTATAAGGCCAAATTAAATCAAAGTGAAAAGATGTTAAATATTATTAAGTAGTACAGATTGAATGCAAAGGAAGCTAAGACATGAACAATTTGTTAATGTAAAGTTTTATTCACATGTTCTGCCACAACAAGCCGTTTGAGCACCTTCATGCTCTTGATTTGGTCCAGAATGAAAACAAGGTGGAGACCCCTGCAGTAGGGGGACAGTTTGGAACAGTTTTTAGATCAAGTTTGGGACATTTAGGACTGTGTGGGGTAGTTTGAGGACAATTTTGGGAACGTTTTTGACAGTTTTGGAACAGTTCAGGAGAGTTGGGAAAAGTTATTTTATGGAACAATAAGTGGCGAGGATTTGAAGATGATTAGAGACTGAAATGCTTAGAATGATTCAAATGACAGTAAAAATAATAAAAATAAAAAACCTCTAGAAAATCCTAGAAGTTGCTTTTCAAGGGTCTCAGAATGTCAGCCTGCTTGGAAGGAAAGTGTGGATTCCTGGTTTTAACAGTGCTGGAAATGTACAATGAGGACCTGTATGCTGCTTTTAGTCCACATCACACCACCAGAGCTCCTGCTGACGTCTCAAACAAGTGAAGATCAAAACATTGTGTGGAGCTTCAGTGTTGCATCCTGTGTCAGGAATGCCTTTGAAGCTGCACACCCTGAAAACATTTTGAGGTAGACATGTTGCACACATAAACTCAAATCAGAGAAAAACCAGAAGACAAGCAAACTTTCAATGTTGAAATCCATTCTTATTTAAATTAATTTTATAAGAAGCATAAAAATGGGGGAAAAAAATTCTTTTTTTCCTCATGTAGATTTCTTTATTGTAAGGATTTACATGCTGAAAGTTGCTCAGAAACAATCAGAAATACACTGAGTCAAATTAAAATGAAGAGATTCGCTATAATCCATGGACGTTGTGACAGATATTGGTTTAGTTTCAAACAGAGACGCTACCAAAAAAATATCAGACAACAAGCGGATTGACACTGATCAACTTTATGTAAACTTTATAAATATTGTGATATTAAAGGAGTAAAAAGTACTTCTATCAAACTTTTGTCTGTTCTTGTGTGAGTTTCTAAGTCAGATGTTTAACCAAGTTCGACCTGATAGCCAGATGATGGGCAATTTTGCATAAAATGTTGCATCATTTTATGCAACATTTCTAAACCCCTAAATCCCAATGTGAAAACTGAAACAGCTTCTGAGGTTCTTACCACATTGTGAAACTCTTATCACCAAAAGCCACAAGATAATGGTTCCACCATGGGGGGATGAGCATCTGCCTTTTGTTTCTACTGATAGAAACAAAAGTTCATTCTGCTGTTTTCAGCCATTTGACCCAACTCTGATAGTCAGCCCAGGACAGCGTAAACATCCTTTAGGTCACCGACTTTGGATTCACCAGCCAAAAGTTGGTTTGTTTGGATTGCCTCAGCGCTCCTCTCGCTCTCTCTCTCTATGTCTCTGTACTGCTGCTTTATCTTGACACAGAGTTTCTTGCTGTCTGTTTGTGTGATTAACAGTCGACAGTATTGGACCCAGATGCTCTGAATTCCACTCCTCCTTCCTAATGAAAACCGTCCCTGCTCACTCAGCAGTGAAAAGGACAAACACAATGCTGTGCTACATTTCAACTGGTCAATTTAGTTTTTCCCATGCAAATGATTGTTGTTTGTTGAACCTGTGCAGTTGATAAGATAAGCTGTTATCAATAATCACCAATTTGTATGAATTATTAGAGTGTAAGACGGTGTGCCGACTTCTCAAAGGAGCTAATAATTCCACTGCTGTTTTCACCCATGCACTTCACAGTTTTCTACTGACGTGCTTTATAAAACACAACAGAGGAATGCAAAGTCTGCAGACTGACCACGAGACCATAGACAGCTCAGCCAATACCTGGCCAAGCACCGAAACTGACAGCCAATCAGAGAGGCCGCTGAAAGATCAGCAGAGGTCCAGAGCTCAGGTTGACAGGACAACTGTTGGGTTTGCACTATGTGTCTGACCTCAGTGGAGGAGAAACGAGAAGAAAGTTGCTGTTTGCAGTTTGTCACAGCACCAATGTTGTGACATGAGAGCAAAGCAGAACTTTTTGGTCATTTAGAAACAGGATCCGGAGCTTCCCTTCATCTAACTAACCATAAAAGATGTGCTGCAGCACGCCACATGGACACTTCTTTTATAATCATTAGTGCCAGTTGGAGACATCCCATCTTCTTATAAATCCAAACGTTTGTTTACCAGTCATTGGTGCAAATCCAGCCTTTCCCTGTTGGAGGAATTCCTCCACACTGAGGCCTTTCAAGTGGCTTCAGCGTTTACCACTATGTTGCACATCATTTGCATCAAATGGTCAGTTGCTCACTGGTCTGCAGCATCTGCTGCCATGTTGCTACAACATTTTGGTCTGCACTGTTATGTTGCCATTTTTCCAAAAACTTTCCTCCATTCGCCTCGCAATAAAACATCAAACCACACATCAAAATTTATGTGCAAATATTGAACATAAATCAGAATGTCTTCATGTTCTTGTCCTGATTTGTAGTGATCCTCTGTTGTTCAAAAATAAATTTTTAATAAAGCAGTTTTTTTCTCTTTTTTTTTTTCCTTGTGTAAGTAAATTCAATTTTTGTTTTGTATTTTGTAACTAGGTAGTTGGTGACCTCTGGGGCTCTCTGGGTTTTTCTTCAGGTGTTAAAAGTATTTTCCCCCTACAAATTTCTACTGTTTTTGCTTTTTTTGTAAAAATTATTTTTAATTAAAGATAAACAACTTTAGCTAACGTAGAACACAGCTTTTAAATGTTTTCATTCTGGCCTTGTGTAATATTGAGTTGAATGAATATGATGATAATGAATCATGAATAAACTGCACTGACCTGTGATGACCTCATTTATTGAGTCAGTTTAACAAGCCACACCCGGGGCTGATTATGGAGAAATCATCTTTAGAGTCAAGAAATGACTTAAGGTGAACCTGCCTGGCTGCATGAAGTAGGCTACAAATCTCAAAAAGCAAAACATCTGGCACAAAATGCCAGTAAGATATACAGTACATCAAATCAAGTTCACTTGTAGCACATTTCAGCAACAGGGTGATTCAAAGAGCGCTACAGAGGCATCAACAAAAACAGTTAACACCCAGAACACTCACATGCACTAATTATGGTCATATGTGTATGTGTGTATATACATCCAGCTGATTCATATTGTAAATAAATTAAATATCACTTGTCTTCTCTTGCTTTATATTGTACATATTTCATACATTGTTTGTACTGTTGGAGCTAACTTTTAATCTCATTGTATATGAGACAAACAATGAATTCAATTCAGAATGTTGGTGTCTGTATTGGAAGTGGAAGCAGTGGATCGGTGCATCCTGAGGGTGGTGTAGACAGTTTTCATATTGGACCAGATTGGTTCTGACAACTTTTCCCAATGAATGAAATTGTTTGTATTCACTTAGGTTGGTTTAGTCTGATGGAAAACTGTGTTAAATATTCTGAAACATTTAAGTGTGACAAAGAAAGTAAAAACAAAGAGGAGTATGTAGGGATGTGTGGGGGAGAGGGTAGGGCCCTGGAGTGTGGTTAGTGACTCTGCAGTGTGTGAACATACTTGGTTATTCCTGTTTTGTGTCATTGTGCCTATGATAGGCCGCTGACCTCTAGAGGGTGGAGTTAGCATTTCTTTCCCAAAGCCTCTCCCCCTCCCCACTCCACTCCCCCACAGCCCAAAGGAGGATTAAAAGGGCACATAAATTAGTGAGCAAGAGAAGAAAATTATACATATTCACCACTGAGTTTACAAGGAAGAAGAGGTTGTGACCTCTGGGAGGGAACAGGACTGTAAATGAAAGTCTCTCCTCATTACACCCAAACCCTGAGTGTGGGGTTTGTGTGTAAGCCTCTTGGCTTTGGCTGCCGACTAAGAGACAGGCTGCAGAAATTCCTTTCAGCGGCCTCTCTGCTCCTGACATATTAGTTCTCCTCCAGTGCAGCTTCCCAAACCTCCCCTCCTTCCCAGACCTCCCCTCCTTCCCAGACCTCCCCCCACCTCCTCTCATGTCAGCTTTGGGTGAAGTTATTTCCACATTCCTGGACCTTGAAACAATCAGTCAGCGAACAGGAAAAGTGTACTGATTTCACAATCATCCTCCACTCTCATTCATCATTATCTGACATGTAGGTAACAAAAAAGAGGAAAAACAGTAGGATGAAGTTGAGACAATGGAGAACGGCATTCTAATGTCTGTTCTCATCACTCTGAGGGTTTTGACCTGAACTCAAGCACTTTTTCACCATGAGTAAAGCTGTGAGCTAAGCTTGTTTGCTAAACTTCTCCTGATTTGACACTCCACCCAGGCTTCCTCTCTTGGCTCCAAGTGTTGTTTAGAATTTGCCAGGAATCTCTCTTTTTCTTCATTTTCCAGCCACTTGCATCACATGCATTAGGGATCATAATGAAATGACATACAGATGCATTATGTAACCAGACAGAGCTGAAAATCAAGTGTGAAGCATTAATGGCATTGAGATTAACTGTTGAGATTAACGTCTTCAAAACTACAGAAAACAGTTTTCCATAGGAGTCCAGCCTGGCCAAAACAAACAACGAGCTGGAGGTGCCATGCTTGTCTCCAAATGGGACATTATTGATGGTTTACTAGTTAATGACAAGAAAAGAGCTGTAACTTGAAAACAGGACTTCCCACTTCAGTGGGCCTGGAATGCAACATGATTTGAAGTGAATGTTGAGGGAGATAAAAATGGACAGTCTGGCTTTTCTCTCTTCTGGATAAGCTGCACATGTTTCGTAAGATCACAAGCACCAATAAATCTGGCCCAGTTTTTGGGAGATCAGTGATTAGCTGATACTGACATGTGAAGCCAATCTTATCCTCTGATCTTATCCTCTGGTCTTATCTACCTTCAACGGTCTAAAAATCACCTCCAGCCCTCTTCTACTCTCCTGTGAGAGAGTTTTGACTGAGAGGCCGACACCACCAGGTCATGTCTACACATACCTTGTCAACCCTCCGTTGCCAACTGAACGACTTTCTTGCTGTATTCAGCAACATTTCAGACAAAAAAAGACAGTATTGGAGTTGGCAGGTCAGGTTTATTAAAGGTGATCGGCCACCATTATTTACATGCAATTTGATTTCTTGCTTATTTATCAGCAGCATCAGACAGTCAGATGCTTCAAACCTCGCTTCTGGTCATGAGACATGCATTGTGATTAAAAGGAGAGAGATGCAAGCTGCTGGAATCAGCCTTCTTGAGCCTGGTCATTTCTGTCAGACTAAAAGAAACCTGAAAAAATTAACAACCTTTATGTTGTGTTGGATGTTGAAGGTGGACCCAAGATCACTGGGCTGAGGTGTCAAGTGGATTTGGAGGTTTGATAAAAAATAAAGAAGAAAAAAAAAGAAAATCACAGAGAACACAGGGAGCCAGAGTAGAACAAAAAAGGAGCCAGGAACAGAAAACCAGCAAAGAGATCCAGGACACAACGGGTGATCACAGGAGTGAAATAATATGGAACTAGAATCAATAAGTCAAACCCTCAAACAACTAAAAACAACCCAGAACCTGACAAAGCAGGCATGAAACAAACTTTCCATTAAGGCAAAAATGTGGTTTAATTTGTATTTTTTCTATTATCCTGATATATTATTCTAATTTTAAATGTCATATTTTCATTAACTCTTACTGGGAAATCATTGCTATTAAGAGAAATAAAGGCTTTCAGGCCTATCTGTGTGTAATGACCGACATAATGTGTTTCATTTAGTGAAAATAGTTCTTGAAATAAATGGTCTTTCATTAATGCTCTACCTTATTGACTGGGCCGGTCATGGCTCCTTTTGCCTGTCAGCTGTAGCTCTTACTGGATGGCGCAGACAGAAAGCTGAAATACTTCAATGGGTTTTTCTTTCACAATCCTTTTTCCACCACTCTTTTTCCTTCTACTCAACTTTCAAACGTAAAGGGTTTCCTATTTTATTTGTTGAGAATATTGTATTTTACAGTAAAACAATAACACAAGTCATCAGTCAATCATTCCAGAGTCGGGTTGTCCCTGACAGCAGGTGGATTTGTCCCGGACCTCCTCTCCGCAGCCCCCGCCTCCAGATGTTGGGACTGCTCCCTGCTCTGCTCTCCATTTCGCAACAGCAGGCGGACTGTGTGAGGGTGCCGGGACTCGGGACCGTTGGGATATTTACTCCCGCTGCTTTTCTCAGCACTCTGCCCGGGTGAGGTTGTTTAGGTCCACGCTGTGAGAGAGAGAGAAAGTGAGAATGACCGCTGTGATGGCGGACGGCTGTTTTCTGACCGCGCTGCAACCGAACTCCTCCTGCACCGCCTACGTGCTGCCCTCGGACGGACAGTCCGCGGACCCGCTGGCCAAAGTCCGCAGGGTCCAGGAGCAGGTCCGCATGCGACTGGCCGAGAGGAAATCCTCCTCACTGCCCAGGCTGAGCAACTCACAGTTTGGACCAGCAACAGGTGAGAGCAGGCTGTGAGAGAATGAGCGGTACCGGTCCGGAGCGGTACCGGTCCGTTACTAACCTGCGTCCATCAGCCGCTCTGGAGAAATCATTATTCAAACTATCAAAATGGAAATAAAACTCCACAAAATACCACAACAAACTGGAAAAGTATGGAAATATAAAACCAAACTTTTTTTTTTTAATTGGTTCAGTTTAATATGAGTTTTGATTTATTTCCATACATGTCAGTTAATGTAAAGAAATAAAATAAAAATACAGCTGGCATTATCTGAAAGGTTCCTTTTTTATATATTTTCTCCACTGTTCTACAAGAACAATAAGTATGAGTACATTTGAAAATATGATGCAGAAAATTGCAACTGTGTGGAGTTTAGTGATATCAGTCAGTCCTCCTGCTTCAGATGGGAATGATTGTCCAGTGATTGTCCAGAGCTGGATTTGAATGCTGTGCCATATAGTCACAGCCAGACAATTACATGAAAAGCACATAATAAATTCTTATTCCATCATCATTTTTATTGTTATGACAATAGTACCACAAAATCTCTTCCAAATCAACTGCTCACTCCTATATGTATCAGATTTGGATCAGTTATTCTCTGTTCGCTGGGCGTCTGATCCAGTGCTGTGGTTGTGTTTGGCTCTGGCCCGTTGTGCGGGGCTACATCTTATCTCCTGACTGTGCATTGCAAACTGTTGCTAATTTGCATTCAGCACACGCAAGCCAGCGGTAGCTAGGGAATTTTATTTGGTCTAAATTGAAAACAGATCCTAAACAAACGTTGTAGGGAAAAGTCCTGACTGAAATCTTTATAGGCTCCCACCCTTTGCTTTGTCGCTCTGCTCGGTTTTTTCCTGCCTCATTGTGTATTCTGCATTGACTGCTGAGCCACACCGCTTAAACCACTGAAATGTTCTTAAGCACAGCAGGACAAAATGTTAAGCTGGAGACCCAGGAGGAAAGAGAAAGCAAAAATGCATGTCATTTATTTGTATCTTGCAGGAATGATAAAATGTTCTGGTTTTCTTATTTTGGGGACAGTTTCAGGTGAACGTAAGACGGAATTAGAACATTTCTTCAGTTCTACAAAATAGCCAAGAAAAACAGGATTCAGGAGTTGTTGAGTTTTCAGTTGAGAAAGTTTCTGCTCAGAGTTTCTCAAGGAGCAGAAAACACAAAGAAGAGAGCCCAAAGCTGACCTTGTCACCTGGGTTACATGGATTTGGACTTGAAAACTTGGCTTTTATTGGACAATCTGTATTCCAAGTAACAATACAGTCTTTGTGGAGACAATTTGAGTCCCAGTAACATCTCAACAAAGAGACTACACAGTGTTGGTTGGAGATTTGTTTCAGCCAAGATCAGCCATTAACATGAAACTGATGATGTGGAATCCTGCAGATTCCTCTGTTCAGTTCAGAGTTCAGAGCTGAGTTTAGAAAATACCAAATATGTTCTGGATTTTGAAATTCTAGTCTATGTTTTCTGTGTGACTTTGGTGTAAATGAGACCACACTTAAAAAAATCACATCAGATGACGTTATATGTATTTGTTGACCTTTGGAACACCAGGGGTTTATTTCCTGTGTTTGTCCATTCTTGTGGAAAGTCTAATAATGACTGCATACATTTCAAAAGATTTACTTTTTTCCATAAATGTTAAAGTCGTTGTGTTCTTGGTGGAGACACTTCACCAGCTTTGCTTGTTGGTGCCTGACAGACTCTCTGTCCTCTGTCAGTCTGTGGCTGTGGCACCTCAGTGTGTGAGTGTGTGTGGGAGTGACTGGATGTAGCGTAAAGCATTTGGGGTCATCCGGACTTGATAAAGCGCTTCACAACTACAGGCCATTTATCATTGACCCTCACCAGGTCTTTTCCGAAGAAAACCCAGAAATCAGGGAGGACAAAATGTCTCCACACTTTCCTGGGTCTGATAAAGCAGATGTTGATGAAAATGTGTGGCTGTTTTTTACTAAAATTCCTTCCTCTGATCACCAACAGTGACATTTATACAACATGAACTCACATATCAAAATGATATGCAGAGCCAGGGGAGAGAAGAACTAATCCCAACCGAATATTATGCTGTCCCCCATTACATCCTGTCCCCCGTTACATCCTGTCCCCATATTACTTCTCTGTGCTGTTTTGACATTAACGAAGAAAAAGGATTATTTTTCATTAAAACTGAGAGTGAGTAAATTAAATAAAGCAATTAGTCAATAAAAGATGGAACAACATTTCAGTGAAAATTTAAAGGTGGGTTAGAATAACATTGTGAATTCTAAAGAACAAGCATCTTCTCAAGGCAGAGTTACTGTAGGAACTAATCAGCTATTGGAAAATGTAAATTATGAATAGTTTGTCTTTTACAGATAAGAATGTCCTGTACATTTAATCTTTGTCTTGTGCAAATAATTTGATTAAAATCAGGACAGCATCATAGCTGATGATCAATTCCTTACAGATCAGATCAGAAATCATCAGATTAACTAAAATAAATCAAGAAAAGAAAAATAAATATAAAAATATATAATGAGAATCAGTGACTTCATTTATAATTCAGCAAACAAAAAAAAGGATAAAAAAAAATTACACAATAATATTTTCATTTTAAATTCAGCATTGGATTGTGAGCTGTTTGATGAATACAGACTGAGTGTTCGTCTTAAACTAATCTGGAATATTTTAAAGCTAATCTGGCCTCATTTCCAAATTCTGCAATTCAAACATCAGTCTTTAAACATGTTATACATTATTATAGTAATGTATAATAGTATACATTATTATAATGTATATGTATATGCATACACATATATTATAATAATGCATATATATGCATACTATGTGCCATTCCAAGAGTTATTTCCGGTTTATTCTTACACGTTTTGGTTCTGAGTTATTCATAACATCTTTTTGGTGAAAATTTATCTTAAAGGCTAATTTGGCAACATTTCTGAAATTCCACAGAATAAACAGTTGACACTGATCTGTGACATCATCACATCATTTTTACTGACTATTGGTTCTATTCTTATTTGTTCAACTATACTGTTTTACTTTTGTTAGTTTTAATTAAATAGTATAAATAACTTCATAGCTTCTATTTTCTGCTAAAATGTAAATAAAAAACAGAAAAAAATTTTTTGTCCAAAAGTGGCATCCTAAAACTTTGTCTTAAAATCATTTTTTGGAGACACCCGTGTCATTTCCTATCAGAAATAGTTCTTGTTTGAATAAAAATATATTTAGATCTAAATCTGTCAGTGGTATGAATAACTTTGGGTTTAATGGTTGCCATGGCATTAAAGCTAACAGAGTAAAGAGCTTGGACAGCAGTAATCCGCTGCTCCAGTGTAATAAATAATGTAGTTGGAGGCAGAATCCCATTTCAGCGTCGGTGCCCTGATCCACAGAATGAGCCGTAACTGGCTGCATGCTGGCTTTGCTGACAGCTGCTGTCCCAGTCCAGACTGGGAGATTGGGAAGGAGAAGGACCATCAAGTCCTGAACAAGACTACAAACAGCAAAAACTGGTTCATATTTGTCAGTACAAATGTTTTAACGGTAAACAGAAAATACTCCCTGATTTTATCGGATGCTTGGTTTGATGTACTGGGTTCTGAAATTGTTCTAACTTCAGATGCACAAGGCGACAGTGCTGCCAACTGCACCTGCTATAGAGTGTCTTATGCTATTTTGCATAAAACAAAAATGAAGTCAAAATGGAAAACAAAGTGCAGTTGATGAAAAATGTCAATAAGTATGTAAGACTCTAAAATATTAAGGGGGTGTGCTTCATTCTGACTGTATATGACCATATTTTGATGCTTCATCTGTTTACCTTGCAACAATTTGGCAGTAAGTTGTTTTGAGCAAGGCTACTGCAAGGAATATTCCACAAGGCCCTGGAATATTCTAAGTACCTTAGGTGACAGAATACAGGATGCATACTGTCACCTCAAAGGTCAACACAAAGTCAAATTTCTGTGAATGATAAATAAAGAAAAAACCAGGATAAAAATGTTGGCATTTCATTGCGTATGAAGCATCCATGTTCCTGTAGGCTAAAGCGATTTGGCTGATGGAGGAGCTTCCTTCTCCTTGGATGTCTGCAGCGATCTAGCAGATTGATGGTGTGATGTTATAGTTCTCATTTATAATAAGTTCAGTAGGAGAAATTCCAGAGCAGCTGATGATGCCAGCTGAAGGCACTGCACTTAAAAAAAGCAAATACGATTATTTTGGATTGTTAATTCTGCTCCAGTCTTTACCAGTAATAGTGCATCCTGTCCAGGTTGCCATGGGAATAAACAGTTCTTTCCTGCCCAGAACAATACTGTCCTAATGGTGATCTTTACAGACCAAAAGACTGCTGAGACCTTTAAAGGGAGGTAGAAAGATCAATAAAGTCTACATATTTACTGTGGAATTTGGTGGAAGTTTTGTGTTTTAAACTTCTTTCCCTTACTATTTCCATAATTCAACACAAATGGTAAAGATGTGCAGCATGTAAAATACACTTTATTCTTGTTTTAGCCCATCTATAGTTAACAATCCTTTTTTAAAGTTCCATCTATTCTTAGCTGGGGTATGTAACTTAAAAATAAAATTTCTTCTGCATATTTGTTAAATCTATCACCATGTTGTGACTGTATCATTAACCTCCTGCAGCCCCTCCTTGAACTACTAATGCCATCTGAAGAAATGCAAAAACAACCAATCAGAACCAGAAGGCGGGTCTTAGTGCTGTCAGTGAGTCTTGAGTACGTGCTGTTCGATGTGCTGAGAGCAGAGACACAACGTACAGTTCCATGAAAACTGTTTACCCGCCAAAAACTGTGGCCATGGTGACAGCATTCAGCTGTCAGGAAGAAGTTGAAGCAGAGCAGAGATCAGCGGGTGGAGGGGTGAGCAACATGTACACAAGGAGGATTGACAGCAGTAAAACCCTCCTCCTAGCTCTGATGGTTGTTTCAGACTGAGAGGTGTGTTTCTGTAGTCAGCACTGGGAGTATTGGGACAAGATTTGTTCACAGATTAATTTTTTCACATATTTTCTGTCTCACAACATGGTGACAATTTTAACAAAAAAGTAAAAAACATGTTTTAGGTTTGCATGCCTGCAGCCTTCCATCAGTAATCAGAATATTTTATGGTCTGGTAAATTCAGTAGCGCATTTCCACCACCAGCTGGACTGTCACTGGACCTAATGCCTAACGTGGGATCACAGAAGTGTAATGACAAATACGATGCTCATGCTTGTTGCTAGCAGTGATGCTTTCCTGTCTCCCAATAAGTGGAGTGTGTTGTGTGGCACAGTAGCTCCCCCCAAACCTATTGTATTGTCTATAGACCTACAACTGAACAGGGCTCAGAAATGTTGCAGCACTGGTCATTTTCATGGACGGCTTTAGATTGGGAACAGACAAAAACAGGAACCAAACTGCTCTGATCAGTGCCGTTCCACTCAGTGGAAACAAGGACATGGTAGGTGAATGTAACCATGAGGTATTCCAGGAGGGATCCAATGCTGGAACGCAAATAAAGAACCTTGACATTAATCTGTGAAACCACAAGGCACTGAGGTCAGGCAGCTCCTTCAATGTGAATTCATCATAATTCACTGCTAACCAAAAGTAATTTATTACTTGTTTCTTAAAAATAAATAACCCAGCAGTAACACCTCAGCAGACAACATCAGTAATGTCGTTTACTACATGTGTACTATAGAAAAAATAAAGGAAAGCAGAGGAACAGATAAAGATGAATCTTATTCTGAAGTGAGAACGCCACCCTGCCTGAACTCTACTGACCACCTTTGTTTGCTGAACATTCCTTTCCAATCTCCTCTTGGCAACATGCTGTCAGGATCTATTTTAGACCTTCCTCTTGTTCCACCAGTATCCTGGTGGAACAAGCTAGTTTTACTTTATTGGTGGTTAAAAAGATTTAGATGTAAAACTCCAAGTTCCTTTATTTCTTAGGTTTGGAGAAATCCAAACTAATTGCACAGAACCACACCAGTATGAAACATCGATTTTTCATAGAAACCAACACAGTTTATAAACTGTTAGGAAAATCATGAGTGCCATTGGTTTTCAAAGTTCTGCTCTTGACACCATGATGAAAATATTTCAAAACAGCAGCCAACCTGCCCAGGTCTGGATGTTCAAGCTGGACCAGCTGTAGTGCAGAACACAAGATGCTAAAAGAAATTTCTAAAACCTTGGTGGTTCATATCAGAACCTATAGCTGGTTCCTGCCTCTGTTGATGTGGAGGTTCATACCTGTACAATCACAAAGAGACAAGCACAAGTTTACATGTGAAAGCAGACCAACGTTTGCCAGAGAGAAAAGCTGGACTTTGAGATAATGTTATTCGGACAGATGAGTGAAAAGTGGAATGATTTCTAGGCTGGAGCAGATGTTTGGCATAAACCAAACACAGTATCCCAGGAAAAGATCTTCATACTAGCTGTGGACGTGTGAACTTGCCATCATAAAATTCAAAATGGATTCTACCTAGTGTCAGAGGGATCATCTGTACAAAACTAGACCCTGAAACATGACAATGAGCCAGAACACACCAGGACTGGCTGAGAATGAGTGACTTAAAGACCTGGAATGGAGTCAGTTCCCTCAAACATCTCTCAGGTGAAATGGAGAAATATGATAAACCTTCTTCAGAGCAACATAGGCTGGAATCTCTGAAGTCATTACAACCAAAGGTGATAGCACCAGCTAATAGGCCAGGGAAACATTTTCCTCAAGTAGAAAATACATTTATGTTTGCTGTCATTGGTTTAATGAATCAAACATATGAATCAAACATGTTGAATCATATGTATTCGCCTGTAAATAAATCCCTCTACTTCTTAGATATAATTGATACAAAACATTAGACATTGATATAAGTGAGATATTTAGTGGGTACTAATTTAGTGTGCAATAGGTGTGAACTCATACTAAACAGGCTGGACTGTCCAGGATGTCTGCTTTGTTTGGGGAGCACGAAAGTGAACTCTGGTCTGGTTCGGTTGAATTGTGGTTTGAATGAATGTGGACTGGAGAACGCACCAAAGTAGGAAGCGAACTAAAACACAGTTCATTCTGGGTTATACAACTTAAACAAATATGCAAGTCTAGAGCTAGCTAGTGGGAGAAACGGTTTGTGGTCTTTCTCCAAACACAAAAGAGAAATCCTACAACCACTAATCTCTGATGCCACATGTTTACTTTGGGAAAGAAGGAAGTTGTCCTCAGTGTTTTCTTCAGAGGTTTTTGTGCTGTTTCCTTCTGTGGTTCTCGGTGCAGCACCACTACAGGCAAGAAGAGGAACAGGTTGCTCAACATGTTAGTTTGGTTTGACAGAGTTCGGTGTGAAATCGAACTGCACCTGTTAATGCTGCAACTTTTCCAGCTGTTGTAGTTGCAGCAACTGCTACTGCACATGCTGCAGTTTTGGGTCAAATTGTCACATTGTTGCAGAAAAATCCTGATAAATGGAAAAGAGGTGAATGCTGATCTTAAATGCTTAATTATAACTGATATCCAAAAGCCTCACTTCATTACTTAAACATAACAAACAGGACGACAAGCTAGAACAAAGTTAGTTTGTATTTTGTTGAACTTTTCTTAAAAATAGATCCCTAGTTTTCTTTCTCTTTATGTAAAATGATTTGACTCCACTGCCTTGTTGAGTCCCTCAGAAGCTGTGTGTGATTTGTGTCATAAACTTGTTTGTGTAGTTATTCATATTTCTGTTCATGCTGTATTTCTGCTGATATCAGTGAGTTGTGATGTGGTGATGCTGATGTTCAGGCATGCAGCCCACAGCCCCACCTAGCAGTATTTCCTCCCTCCTTCCTTCCAGCCTGCAGTATTTGTATTCTGTGTGTGTGTGTGTGTGTGTGTGTGTGTGTGTGTGTGTGTGTGTGTGTGTGTGTGTGTGTGTGTGTGTGTGTGCGTGTGTGTGTGTGTGTGCGTGTGCATGTGTGTGTGTGTGTGTCTTGTGGTTTTTCCACAATCAACACTGTCCTGTGTGTTGTCCTTCATGTGTTTGCAGTGAGCTGTATGGAAAAGCGTCATGCTCTCTGTGACAAGGGTGAAATTAAAGTGGGAGCTGTAATTGCTCCATGCACTTCTGTCTACATGATGTCATCTTCCACACACACCCATAGACAGCCTGGGTCATGCTGAACATGCTGTCAGAGTGGCACAGTCAGTAACACTGACACGTTGAATCCTTAGAGCTTATACTGGACGCTTCACCAGTACAAAGATGTTTTGTGTGTAAAGATGACTTCCTCAGTTTCTTCTTCCATGGTTGGCCTTGGATGGTGAAGTGCAGGTTGCTGCTGAGTGTCTTGTTGTGAAGTCATGCTCTTGTTCTCCTTCCTGTACCCTGCAGAGCTCTATGTTCATTATTCTTGAGTGAATTGCTCTGCTGGTGTCTGGCTGGGTTCTTCTTAGTGAGAATAACCCAGTGGCTTGTTACTGCTTTAGAACTAACCAGCGATTAACTCTGGATGATTTGTTCCTTGCTTAGTGCAATTTTAGTTTTTTCATCACGTTCGTTCATTAGTAGTGTCTGTCAGTGTTTCCTTCTTTTTAATCTTGCTCTCTGCTTTATTGTTTTCTCTCCTCTCCTTACCTGCCATTCTTCCTCCCAGCTGTTTTTTTTTATTTCCTTGTTTCTTTTGCCTGCTCTCCTCGGCTCTTCCTGCTCACCTGTAATTAGCTCTGCTGCTTCCTTTCTCACCTCTCCTCAGTATTGAAGCCTCTAGTTGAATGATTCCTCTCTGATTCTTTCTGATCATCTTGTGGTCTCCCTCATGTTTGCTGTTGTGTTTTGTGTTTTTCCCATTTTTCTGTAGCATCTTCAGTTTTTGTACATATTTATTTTTTTTCTTCATTTTACTAAATATGCATTCCCTCACCACACCCAATTCCTATTCTTGTCAGAAACATAAGTAACAGTAACAGTGGCAGTTTTGACCTTAGGCACATCTGCTGGCGACCAGGAGCATTTGAGGAACAATATCTGTCAGTTGCATTAGGATTTTATTTCTGCAGCCTATCGACATGTTCAGTCAGTATTTAGTTTGTTTTTGTTGAAACAAATAAAATATTGCTGTGCCATATGTCTTGATTAGAATGTGAAGGATTTGGACAGTGGCTATTTTTCCAGGTGCCCTAATTTAAAAACTGTGACAGAGCTCCAGATAGTTGCATTTTACACTGAATGAAACTTAATTAATTGTTCTGTGATAAGAATGTTAAATTATTACTTCTTTTCCTGGTGTCTCACATCTCATATATGACACATGTATGCCACTGCTGCAAATCCTACAGGAGTGCTACGTTTAAGAATTATTTCATGCTGTTGTAACGGTACATAAACTCCTTTTAAACAAATACTCCAATTATTTTTGAAATAATAAAATAAACATTTTATTGTTTAAAAGTCTCTGTCAGCATTGCTTTAGTGAACTCTTGATCATTTGTAGCAAAGGAAGCATCTGCAGCTAAACAGTCCTTCTTTCACCAATACGTGAAGCTCAGGCCTTTCTGCTGGACTGAACATCAGTTTTTATTAACTGATTAAAAATGCAGCAAGAGGTGCTGAGTAAGAGATTTTTTTTCCATAGAATTTGAACCAGCTGAAGCTAAAACTGCCTCTTGAAGAGTTCTGGGTAGAACTTAAATACAGACAAAAGTTTTTTTTGTTTTTTTTTCATATATATTTATAAATATATATATTTTTTTATTCACTATTGACTTAGTTACTGCTCTGAGTGTGTTGTTCGTTCAGCAACAGGACTTTGCTAGAGTGTGTATGCTCCAATTAATCAATTATTAAATTATTTCAATAGTTGATTTGTTGCAATGAATCCGATGAATCGCTTCAATCTTAAATTAATTTGACTAATAATTATTAGGGGGCACTCAAAGTCCATTGAAAAAAGTGCAAGATCATCAGTTATTTAACTCAGAAATGTAGAAAAAGGAAGCAAATAATCAGCACCGTTCTGAGGATGTGAGCAGATAGACTCATTTCATGCAGTTCAGTACCATCCTGCATTCTGACAGGATTGGTTGATAGAATCGTTGTAAACAATGTCTCAGTTTTCCTAATGATGTATGATGCTATGTTTTAATGTGACATAACATGTGTTTTGCTCTTTCCTTTCTGTAGACTACATTGTTCCTGAAGTAAAAAGTTTTCCCCAGGCTCACGGCTTCAGCTCCAGGTCCATGATCAGCACACCCACTCGTCCCATGGCTGTGAGTACAAAGCCTCACATACCAACATGCCAAAACCAATAAGTCTACAGAAATATTCATTAATAAAAATTCTAAATAATGCAGTTAATATACAAGTATTTTAAAATACCTTGAAAGAAATCAAGGTATGACATTATGTCACAATATGAATACAAACGTGAAAGAATTCTCCTGGGATTTTATGTGACACTCCAGCACAAAGTCATGCATAACTGGAAGTCATTTTTAAAACGCTCTACACTATTCTGTTTGTTCACTAAACTAAAACATTAGTTGTACCAGCTTCACCAGCCAACACAGAGGAAGGTCAGCAGTTAAGATGTCGAGATGTTTCAATCAGGATTTGGTTGGAATAACAGCATCCACTCTTTGAACACCTCAAAGAATTGTTTAATCCATCTTTCCATAGTGGAAACTAGAGCAACTGAAAACCCATCATAACATGATTTTCTAACTAAACTGACAGGCTGGGAAAGAATTAACCAAAGACTAGAAGTAAGGAGGATCTTGGTAACTGGAGCAGCTGCAGAGGTCCATCGCTGTTAACTGCAAGAAAAAAGTTGTGTGCTGTTGGCCAGAAGCCAAAAATATATAACTATTTGACCTACAAATGTATCAAAACACAGTGTTCCCCTCTAACCCCATGGCCCACCTTTTATACTGGGCAGAGACGGTCAGAGTTAGACAGAGCCAAACACTTGGCCACCCTGAAGCAAAATCTGTTTAAAACCTGAAACTGGGGAGCAGATTGACCTTCCAGCAGAATAAACATCCAGCCTGAACTGCAGTGGAATGGTTTTAGATCGAGTTCTAAAGGTCCAGTCAAAGTCCAAGTGTAAAGGTGCCTGAAAATTGTAGTGATTTGGTACACAAGATTATGTCTCTGGGTTTGCTGAAGCAGTAGAGACGCAGCCCTGAAAGACCTGTAGCTGTGACTGTAGTGAAAGGTCGTACCATAACGACGGGCTGATTACAAATGCAACCCACACTTTTCAGATTTATGCTTGTAAAGACAAAGATATAAAACTACCTTTTAAATTCTTTGCCTGTAAATCTATTCTACACAGAGCTTCTCATGTGACACATTCAGTAAAAAAAAAAAATCTCATATTAAGCACCCTTTGATATTCAATTATTAATCAATAAATCAAACATCACTGAGGAGTGTTCGGCTGCAGATGCTTTCTTTGCTACAAATGATAGAGCGTTCATTAAAGGAATGCTGGTATTGAGTATTAGGCAGTATTAACCCAATTGGAAATAAATTATTTATGTATTTGCATCTTTTAATGTTTTTTCTAATGTATAAAAAGATTTAAATAGTTAAATGAAAACTTTGCAGAATGTTCTTTTGTTAGAATTAGTGTTTGTTATTACTCTTATATTAGTAGTTATATTATGAGTAGTTTTACTGGTTTGTTTTTCATTTAAAGGTTGTGTTCTAATTGCTAAACCTGTGCCAGACAAAACTTGCTTTTTCTCTTAACCTTGGACATGTTTTCTGCAGCTGTTTTCCTATCAACCAGAATTCTCCTCACTTGTGAAACTTACTGTGGTTAGAATGTACTTTCTGTGTTCTCCTATTCCTGTTATCAGAATAGCCCCCCTTCTTTTACTTAGCCCCTCTTTTTCTTTCTCGCTCACTCCTGCTTTGTGTTAATAAAAGACGAGCGTTATGAAGAGAGTCAGAACATATGGTGAACTGTTCGAAGGAGCAGTTTTTCTGTCTTCTCACTTTTGCAAAAAACTTGATTGAAATAAACATCATCTGTGGTTCTTTTGATGTAGGTTGAGAAAATACCTGTCAAACAAGGATCCAGTCATCTTGTGGTTTATTCAGATGCAACTTTGCAAAACTAACTTGTTGCCATTTTCAAAAGGCTTTTCTCTATCAACCCTCCCAGACAAATCGTACTTGGTCTGTGTTTTTCTAACAGACATTCTGGGGTTTAATGGCTGACTGAGTGATGTGAAACAGTCAGCATAGTGATTAAGATTAGGACTGATGTTCAGACTGGAGCTGAATCACATCTGTCCTCACCAACGCAGACATGCGGTCATTTGGTCATTCCAGTGCAGTGATGCTGACCAACACAAACCATCAGAAGATAGTATGTTCCCTCAAGCCACAGAATTCCACAGAGCTGGGGCGTGCTGTGGTGGCGCAGGGGTTAAGCACGCCCCACGTTTGGAGGCCTCAGTCCTCGACGCGGACGTCGCAGGTTCGACTCCCGGTCCCGGCGACCTTTGCCGCATGTCTTCCCCTCTTTCCTGTCTGCCTACTGTAAAAAAAAAATAATAATAATAATACAAGCCACTAGCGCTGCAAAAACCTCTTCGGAGGAAGAAAAAAAAATGCCACAGAGCTTTATCTTAACTGTTTTCATTTTTTGCACACACTTTTCCTGCCACACACTTTTAAAAAAAAGAACAATGAGCAGGTATTGCGTAGAAGTTTCCTGCCATTTCCAACAGGGACAGGAGAAGCATGGAACCTGCACTCTGCACAGCTGGGACCAATGTAAAGACAAAGACTAAATCTAAACAGGATGCCTGACTACGCCTTTAACTGACCCGTCTAACAATGCAGACGCCACAGTCAGCTTCCTGCTGATCAGCAACCAGTCTGTAATGAAAACTAAACTTGATGGTGTGTAGTCCATGACTATAAAAACTTGCTGAGTTTTCCTCAAAAATATCAATCAATCAAGTTGATTTGTGGAGCAGAGGCAGTTTCATGATGCTTTACATCATGAAAACACACAAACCTCATAAACACATCATGCAGTCAACAATTGTGAAAACTAGCAACAGACATTGCATCTTCTCAAGTGTTTAAATCATCAATGCACATGAAGTATGTTGATCAATGTGCCATTAATCAATTAATTATGAAATGAAATGAGGCATACAGTGTTGTTCAACCGTCCAAGGGTTTGCTTTTTCATGAAAAAACGCTTCTGTGGTCCAGAAACAAATAAGTAGTTGGGTTTTTATCATCGATTTAAAGGAACTCTGTGTTTCAGCAGTTTTGCAGTTTTCTGGAAGTTTGTTACAGTTTTGTGGAGCATAGAAACTGAATGCTGGTTCTCCATGTTTGGTTCTGGATGCAGAGCAAAACCAGAACCAGAAGTCCTGAGAGGTCTGGAAGGTTGATGCAACACCAACAGATCTGTAATTTATTTTGCTTCTGAGCCGTTCAGTGATGTCTGTTCTCTCAGTGGAAGGACTGTAGAACTGGGTGATGTTCTCTAGCTTCCTGGTTTTACTCAGACTAGATTGATCCTCTTTAGATCCAAAGACAATAACTTCAGTTTTGTTTCTGTTCAACAAAACTGGAGAAAGTTATGACGCATTCACACATTTATCTGTTCAGTGATTGGATGGTTCAGAGTCACCTGGTGACATCATAATGTTGAACAGAGTATCATTTGTGCAGTTTTGATAACAAATCTTATTTCCTGTTCCTGTGAGAAAAGTCTCTTGAGGTGTGCTTTCCTCTGCCCAACCACTTTGCAGGTGTCTGCAGTGTCATCTCAGACCTCTGCGATGTCCAGCAGCTCTCAGGTCAGGCATAAAGAAAGCGCCTCCATCCAGACTAGCTTCCACACTTCTCACATGCAAAGTCGAAGCCAACGCTCCAAGTCCCTGTGCCAGGACGACCACAGAGCGCTACCTCTGGCCCGTCCGCTCCCCCCAGAGTTTTCCTCTGTGCCCTTCAACGTTCCTCCACCCGGAAGCCTGAGGCGGTCCCTGAGTGGGGTCCTGGCCCAGGAGAGACGGCCCTGGCAGGAGGAAGAGCTGCCCTACCAGTACACGTATAAAGGTCCGTCTCATCGCATCATCAACAGAATCACCAACAGACAGCAATACTACCAGCAGCAAAGCTCTGCGTTGGGGCCGGAAGGCTGGCTGGGGAACGGCCGCGGCTTCACTAGTGCAGGGGACAGCATGACAGGGCAGTGGCAGCATCATGCCTCCAGGACCAACAACGCCTCGGCCCAGTATGCCCAGCTGCACCGGGCCGCCTCTCTACGCTCTCTGAGGAGCGTCGGCAAGGGAGCAGACGTCATGGATGCCGCCTCCATACACAGCAACGATCCTCTGGCAGAGTGAGAACACTGAGTTTATTTTTTATCTATCTGCTTCTGATTCACTGATAAATGTGTCTGTTTATAAAAACTTTGTCTGTCACATATCAGTCAGAAGAAGATCTGACTGATATGTCAGTTTTGTATCAGTTAAATACAAAAAAAAAAATCATAAATATTGACATGATTTTATAGCAACTTTACGTTCCATCTTACATTCAGTCATGTAGTTTTGCAACACTTTCCCAAGAAGGTTATTTAGATGATTAATTAGATGATTTAAACAGGTGATAATAATAAAGACAGAGTCTCTGAGGGACAGATAGACAGAGGGACAGAGGACATTTCTGCTGCTTACCTATAAATGTGGAAGAAAATCATTGACTGTAGAGGACATTTAGTTCAAAGTGCACAAGCAAGGGAAATATTTACTGTCCCACATTTCTAACCAGATTAACTACATTCGGGCTGCAGAGATCCTCTCTAACTGTCTGAACTGATGCTGGCTTATTAAAACAGTTTTATATGAAATGAATCTGCATTATTATAGTCATTCTTTTCCTCGTGTGTCTGCATACGTATGCATGTACGGGTGTGTGTGTGCGCGTGTGTGTGTGTGTGTAGGATGCAGAGCATTGACATGCCCACAGCTGTCAGATACCTTTCCGAATCAAATACTTCTCTGCAAGTTTTGGGAGCTGCTTATATACAACACCAATGTTACCATAGCACCGATGCCAAGAACCAGGTACTTTAAGTTTGATGGTTTGTGGTTATATTTGACTATATTAGTTGCCCTGTATTTCATTCATGCTTGTTAATGTAATAGGGGCTAACTGGCTATGCAGGCTACATACGCTTGATTTTTATTTGTAAAACCATTTTACACATGTAGATTTGTTCTTCCATTTCATTACGTTGTCTAATGTAAGTTGGAGAGTTTAGTTTTAAAACTGATCAGTATGCCGATTCTTCTGAAGGTTTCTTAGAAAAAATTAAAAATGATTTATATTCCAACTAGTATACACTGAATATATACACAGTTAGTAGAGTGTGGTTCCCTGGGCTAAAGCATCTTTTGGTTCCCTGCACACACAGATTTTTTTCCTCATGCAAATAATATTAGACTGGCAGGTAACTCTAAGAATAAGTGAACATGAACTGATGTCTGTATTTTTCCCTGAAAGACCCACACACACACTGTGTGTTTTGTTTTCTTGTTATTCTCAAGAGTCCAGTTTTCTCAAAAACTGTTGCATGAACATTAGATTACTCTGAGAATGTTATTGTTACTCTGTGGATATAATCAGAATTAGAACAGAAGGTAAAATATTTTTTTCTGATAGGTTTTTGTACAGGAACATGAGAATGTCAGTCATTTCCAAACTCAAAGCTTAGTTTTGATAGTTTTGATAGATTTGATAAAAGCGCAAAGTGTGTAAGAGGTTCTATGTGTGTGTCCGAGGTCCGTGCTCTGGGTGGTGTTCCAGCGCTGGTGCAGCTTTTCTCCAGTGACCATTTAGAGGTGCAGCGCTATGCTACAGCAGCTACACGGAATCTCATATATGAGAATGCTGACAACAAAGCTGCCCTGATAGAGGCAGGAGGACTGACGGCTCTGGTCAACATCCTGAGCCAACACGATGAGGAGCTGTGGAAGACCATTACAGGTAGGAATGTAACGTCCCAACATCGGAGGAAGCTTGTTATGTGAACAAATATGCATCACAGTATAAGTCTGTGTTAAAAAAAGAAATGTGTGTGTGTGTGTGTGTGTGTCACTAGTGATTTTGGTCTTGTCTCTGTGTTAGGTGTCCTTTGGAATCTGTCCTCCAGAGACAACCTGAAGGACAAGCTGGCTGTGGAAGCGCTGCCACTTCTAACTGAGAAAATCCTGGTTCCACTTTGCAAGAGCATCCCTCTGAACCCATCTGAGAGAGAGATCTTCAACAACACCACTGGCTGCCTCAGGTGAGAACCAGACCAAAAGCCCCGGATAAACTGGAGCAACTTGACAGGCAAACACAAAGTCACTGACAGGAAGCTGGTGGTGCTGCAGGTCCAACCAGACAGCAGGAGTCTGAAATACAGTCTGCAGCCCAGTGTCAACAACAACTCTGCTGATATTAGCACCTATTAATTCCAGAGCAAAACCTCCCATCCTGTTAATCTCCTAAATGATCAAACAAAAAGTGTTGAGTGAAAATCTGAACCAGGATAAAATGAAAGTGAACAACAGATTAACCAAATTAATGATACAAAATAATCCACTATGTTATCTCTTTGAGCTTTTTTTGCTAAACTTTTTGTCTTTTTGACTTTAAGCTGCATATTTAAACCATGAGATCATCTGGGGCCCAGCAGCCAGCAGAGCGAGTGTCTAATTTCACCTACTGCAGAAATCCAAAATAACTATTTTTAGAGTTGATGTTTTTTTAGCTGTTGTGTCAAATAAGAGTAAGGAGTAGAAATACCTAAACTACTCTTATGTAAGTGATTTTTTACTTCTTCATTTACTTCTGCACACTCCCTCAAACATTGTTTGCTAATTCAACTGGGAATTTTCACAAGAAATATTGTTGCTTTGAAAACGATAAACTACAAAGATTTGTTGAGGAAGTTTTATTTACTGGAACTAAAAGCATAAGTTCAAAACAATTTTATTCAAATTTCAGGCAGTCAGTCACATTTGTCACTCAGAGGTCAGCAAGTAAAACATTATCAACATAATTCAAGCAAAAAGTACAATTTGAAAGAAACTCTCCAGTGTTATTTTTTTATGTCTCTAACAACCTAATAAATATTTTATGAGTCATTATGGTCTGATTCAGATCTGATTAATGCCAACAAAGCGCCAGGCCTCTTAGTAATCACTTAAATTCTTGAAATTCACCATAGTTTATGTATGTATTATGGGCTGAATGATTATATCCCATTTGTGGGGCCACGATTGAATCAAAACATTTATCCATAATGATTAGTGCTTTTTAACCCAAAGGTACAGAAGGGATCCTCAGGATCCACTACCATCGGGTGTTCAAGGCAGAATGACAAA
The DNA here is from genome assembly GCA_911649635.1 of Poeciliopsis gracilis. NCBI lineage: Eukaryota > Metazoa > Chordata > Actinopteri > Cyprinodontiformes > Poeciliidae > Poeciliopsis > Poeciliopsis gracilis. The sequence continues at coordinate 42,339 of CAJVRI010000002.1, read as the reverse complement.
TGGAGACATTAAAGCTGCAGTATGTAACCTTCATGAATCCTTTTGTTTTGTTTTTTTTACATATTTGTTGAAACTGTTACTATGGGGTGAGAGTTTGATATCAGACAGATAATCTATGAAAACTTTGAGCTTCCCTGCCGGCTCCCAGTGCCGGGAGAGACTGCCAATCAGAGAGTAGAGGCGGGCCTTAGTGCTACCAATCATAACTTGTATAGCACTGAACATTGTGTCTCTATCCCCTCCTTGCTTTCTGCTATGCTAAGCTTATTGTGAATGCTTAGTCTAGCTATCATCACCACAGATGATGTTGGATAACAAGTTTTCCTGTGACTATAAGTTGTTTCTCCGCCTTCAGCAGATTCAGCAGCATGTACATAAGTATGATTGACAGTGCTAAGACCCTCCTCCTGGCTCTGATTGGCTGTTTCTGGTCGGTAGTGGGGCATTTCTCCAGATGGCAATGGTATCTCAGGGAGGAGGTGGAGGATGGCGACGTTTTCACAGATTATCTTCTTCATAACAAACTGCCAAAACAAATATGTAAAAAACATATTCTTCATAAAAATGACATACTGCAGTTTTAAAGTGTCATATTTATATAATTTTAAATATTAATCCATGCATAGAACCAGAATTTCTCCCTGCCTGCATCCTCTGTTTTGCTTTTACAAAGCAGTCACTGAGACAGCGCCACCTTTCTGCAGACAGCTGAGAACTGAGATAAAACAGGTTGAATTTTATAATAACCAGATCAAAGTCACCTCTGCAGTGACATGTTTCCTGCCGGGTAGAAATGTGTCTGTTTGTGTATTTACCTCGTGTCTGTTTGTTTAGGAACTTGAGCTCAGTAAATGAGAGAACGAGACGGAAGATGAGAAGCATGCAGGGTCTGGTGGACTCTGTGGTGTGCTACATTCAGCAGGAGGAAAAAGGAGATGATAAGGTAACCCTGATCTCACTAACACGCTGTAAATAATGCAGTAGTACACACAAAGAGGTCTGATTTCAGAACCATTGCACATAGTTGCTGCAGACTGCCTAAAATACCAGCAGCTCTCAGCAGATAATAAAGAATGATGGCCTCTGATAAATCTGATGATTAACAAAGATGGTGTCATTACAGAGGCTTTGGCCATTGTTTGAGATTTTACTGTTATTCACTAACCCAGTGGTAGTAATTCCGTCAGTCTTGGCCAGGTATTCCTTGCATAAGAGATTTTTAATCTTAATGGAATATTTCTGGCTAATAACAATAATATTATGGCGTATTAGAACCGGGCCACAGACCAGTGAACATGGCTGGATAAATTCTTTCTTACAAGGTCTGACAGTTACCATGGAACCAGGATGCATGGTTCCTAGATCCACAAATTATGCATCCTATTAAGGAAATAGAATAAAAAAACGGAAGACATATTAAGATTTAACCTACATTTAAAGAAAAAATTCATGATCTGCTGACAATTTATGTGTCTGTTTTTATCATGTGACTTCTAATTCATGAAGCGTGTCCTCTTTAGGGGGTGCTGCGCTCTCTGTGTCTAAAGTCAGAATCTTATAAACATCTTTTCACTGGGAGTGACTGGTTTGATGGGTTTTTCAGAATAGTACAACAGAAAATGTTTGATTGTATTGCACTTTTTTACACTTGTTTCCCTTTGCAGGGCAAACATCGTGCAGGCTGTGTGATTAGACTCAGCTCCCACATGACTTCCCACTAGGCCTGTCACGATAACAGATTTTGCTGGGCGATAAATTGTCTCAAAAATTATTGCGATAAACGATAATATTGTTTGAAGACCTTTTTACATTGATTTAATGTAAATTACGTAATATTACATGCGATTTTCTGCCAAAGAACTTTCAAAAGAACACATAACACTGGGACTGATGCACAAAACAAATAAAACAACAAAAAATAAAATAGATTCTCAATCTCCATTAACAATAAATGTACTAGAATAAAAACTAAACAGCATAAAGCCAAAGTGGAAATAAATATTGCATTCAACCAAAAGAGTGCAGATTATGAAGTCTGTATAGTATATTGCCCTTCAGTAATCATTAGATTTAAATAGAGAAGACATCTGACTGCCTGATGCAATAGTTCAAACTACAGGATATTTTACCCCGAACAACAATCTTAGAACATTATTCGCTCTGAGGTTGTCACTTGTGTTGTGTGTTACGGTAGATCGTTGTGCCGCTCCGATCTAAATCAAGGATTTGCCCAGACTGGGAGCGTAACGCAACCTGCTGAATGTGACCGGTAGCCAGTCAGAAAGCGCGGATTCTCCTCCTGCTTTCTGAGGGGAAACACGGAGGGAATCCCGAACGGTTGACAACCTGAAGGTGGGGGGGCCAACTTCACTCAGGTCAGCTACCTTGGTGCAACCCGAAGTCCAGCAGACATCGGAAACAACATGAATGTTTATTCAACAGTTCGTGCAAAGAAAATATAAATAACTAGGGGAGGAGTTGGAGCGAAATTTCTACCAGAAAACCCGGTAACTTTTCAGCTGTTCTTCGTTATCGTGACCTAAATAGGTTATAATGATTTTCATTCAGTCAGGACTGACACTAGCCACATGCATTGCAGGTAGATTATAGTAAGGAATCGATTAATGCCTGGTTTCAAAGTTAGTGAACTGGACTTATTATTTTGTGCCCATTGTTGGACACAACACGGTTTGGATCGAACCGTTTATACCGAGGATTTCTGTCGGCTAATGTGTCTCTCTGGATTTGATAATGGGCTGACAATCCGCGACATAAGATCATGCAGCGCGCGCTAAGCATTAAACTAAGGAAGTAAGGAAGGGATGGTCAGTGGAGAGCACCGGAATTGAGCCTTTTTTCATTCAGTGTCATCAACAGTAAGAGAAAAAGGCAGGAAGAAACGATATAGCCGATAATTGAAATGAGGTCGATAATTTTAATTTATCTTACGATTAATTGATTTATCGTTTATCGACAGGCCTACTTCCCACCTCATTACATTGTGTTCCCCATACTCTAGGTCAGAGTATGGGGATAGGACTGGTCCTAATCGGCTGGCCATGACTTTTAATTGGTTCTGTGATGTCTGTGGGTGTGTTTTTTACTGCTGAACCTGACCCGCGGCTCAGTAGGTTTTCTCTAAATTGTGGGAAATTCGGTGCAACGGCAATCCTGTCTCAGATCATTTTGTCACTGCTAACATTTCCACACTTAGTCATAAACTGTTCAAATTACTTTCTAAGTGTGGTTCTGAAAATGCTGAAATATCTGATGTGTTTGTTGCTCTGGAGCAGGGGTCCCCAAAGTGGGTCCTGGAGGGTTAGCATCCTGCATGTTTCAGTTTTCCAATGTTTATTGCACATGGATGAAATGATGGCTCATTAGAGGCCTAAGAAGAACTCTGATATGCTGAAAAGGTTGTTGGTACCACCAGAGAGAGAACTAAAACATGCAGGATGCCGGCCCTCCAGGACCCACTTTGGGCACCCCTACTCGAGAGCCTCTACTTAGATCCTTTAATATCAAAAAGCCATGTGTTCCATAGCTTCAAATAAATAGAACTTGCACATAAAATTAATTATGACATTTGGTCTGAAGTTGAATCTTGTGTTTTCTTCATGTTTAGGGTTTGGAAAACTCCTTGTGTGTGATGAGGAATCTGTCGTACCAGCTGTACGTGGAGCTTCCTCCATCAGTCCGCCTCCACCTGGAGGGCCCATCCAGAGCTTCAGCCTCCAGAACTGATGAGATGATTGGCTGCTTCACTGTGCAGAGCAAAAAGAATAATGAGGTGAGGTCTTTGTCACCGGATACTAACACTTCTAAGATTTTTACAGAGGGGCATTTCTTGCCCACTCAGGGAGTGAGGACCAGGGCAGAGTGGTTCCAACAAGCCCACTGGCAATCATGTGCTCTGTGGGTGAAGATTGTCCAAAGTGACTTAATGAAGCTTTCTTTACAGCTTCAACAGAGGAATCTTCTAAGACTGTCACAGCCCAAGGACTCTGAGTGGCTGTGGCACCCAAAGGGCGTGGCCCTCTACAAGCAGGTCCTGCAGAACAGTGAAAGCAGCTCAGCTGCAGTGGAAGCTGCTGTTGGAGCCCTGCAGAACATCACATCTGGAGAAGGACGGGTAGGCTCACAATGACAAACAATTCTATTCACTTTATGTCTACAGCGCCAATTCACAGCAAATGTTGTCTAAAGAAACAGATCACACACAGATCACACAGAGATTCCGAATGATGTTGGCTATCAAGTTAAGCTAATTATTTAAATTAGTTTAATGAGTTTTCTAACTAAGAAAACCCAGCAGATTGCATCAAGTCATTAACTGCTATTCCATTAGCCATAAAATTGGACAAATTGACATCACAAAAATTCTGTAAATTCTCTTAATGGAAACTCGCCAATTTTAAAGAAAAACATTGCGATAGAATGAGGTGGTTTTTCAGCCATATCGAAACAAATGTATTTTTTAAAACTCTATTAATAACACTTTCTTCGCATCACGAGTCACATGAACAACAGCCAAATGTTACTACTGGTGAAAATGACAAAGAAGACGACAGGAAGTAGTAGGACTAGTAGGAGTATGATGGTTTGTTTTTGTTTTTTCAGACAATGTTCAGCTGGCTCCACCAGAGCTCTCACACAAATAGTTCACAAATAGTTGTTCTTCCAACATGTTGAATCCATTACTCTTCTGTAAAATCACTGACTACATTTTCCCAAAATGCCACATATGTAGCCGCTCCCAAGTAGGCGGGGCTTGTCGAGCCAACACATGAAAAGGACGGCAACCTCTCCTCTGATTGGCTGATAGATAAGTTCAAGCACCATGACTGAATTATGAAGATATCGCATGTAACTGTTTACATCTGTTGTTGCCATGATTTATAATATCTTATTGGGGAAAAAGTTCAGACATGTGATTTTAATTTAATTTCTTACTTAGAGGAAACTCTGCGGTTGTGAAATTGTGTTTTTTTGACATCAACTGAATATTGGCAAATATTTGCACATTTGTAATGGAAACAACTACTGACACGCAGCATTTGCTCCTCCTGGACGCAGCGGCAGTAGACATGTTGTTGACTTTACTGCAGTCCCTCATATCAAGTATCCAAATAAAGAGCATGTGAACATTTATATCCCAAAATAATCTCATTTAAATATGTACTTCTTGAACTTGTTTGATTCTTTCATATAAAATGTGTTTGGAGGAGAAGTGAAGCGTAAATGGAGCAGGTTGGAGCAGTGAAGTGTTGTGTGTGTGTGTGTGTGTGTGTGTGTGTGTGTGTGTGTGTGTGTGTGTGTGTGTGTGTGTTTCGGGGGGGGGGGTGTCAGTGGCCAGCGGTGCTGAGCGTTGTGGTGAATGAGCAGGAGAGGATGGTGCCCATGCTGCTGGATCTGCTGGACAGCAGCAGTGAGATGGTCCTCAGGCCACTGACCGGCCTCCTCAGGAACCTGACCAGGCACGCTGCAGACAAAGACCACATGGGTGAGGGGCCGGCAACGAGAAAGGAAACTCCATAAAAAAAGCATCTTCATATTACATATCATTTCTTGAAATAAATATAAAATTTTCTGACTGGCTCTTCTGTTGGCAGCTAAGATCATGGTGAGCGCTCTGGTGTCCAGGCTGCCTGCTGATGGCCTGGAGAAGACCCCGTCCAGTGAGGTGGTGGTCAACATGTGTGGGGCCCTAAACCATCTGGTCACCTGCAGTTCTTTAGCTGCCCGAGATATCGCCTACTTCAACGGTTTGCCGAAGCTGATGGGCATAAAAACGTCACATGACAACAGGTAGGACTGACAGGTGCTGCAAATCAAGGTCAAAGGTCGGGTGTAGTTAATTCCTCCAATTCTTCTTTTTTTTTTTTTTCTTCCTCCAAAGAGGTTTTGCAGCACTAGTGGCTCGTATTTTTTACAGTAGGCAGACAGGAAGGAGGGCGAGGAGAGAGGTGAAGAACCTGCGTGCTTAACCCCTGCGCCACCACAGCACGCCCCAATTCCTCCAGTTCTAACGGAATTTTTCCTCATCGGCTGCATCCGTATCCTGAGCCGCAGGATAAGCTGCTGCTCATCCTGCAGCCACTGACCCCTCAGAGAGATGTCTCAATAGAATTTATAATGTCATTTGTAAATGTTTACTGGTGACGGTCTGACCTGTGTGCCCCCCTCCTCACTGCCTCACTGTGACCCGCCTGCTGTCTCTGTTCAGCTCCGGGAGTCTCCGGGCTGCCAGGGCAGCCTCCACCGTGCTCTGCAACATGTTCCAGTATAACAAGCTCCACAAAGATTACAAACTGGTGAGTCCAACATCAGCCCAGTACAGTGTTGACTCTCGGCCACTGCACACTCTGTTGTGAAAATGACTCCAGCTTTTCCTGTTTCAGTTATAAACAAAAGCAGAAGGAGTTTAATCTGGTCTACTAAAAGAGTTACTGTCTTGATGTTTTGGGTGGAGTGGCAGCCACAGATTTTACACCCCCTCATTAACACACTCATTGGAGATAGAAAGCACCAATAAAAGTTTAGTTAGTGCATCACTTTATATTCCTGACTCACTGCAATATAAATTGGTTTTGTTTTTTCAGTTTTATCATAATTTTTTTCAACTTTTTAAAATATTTTTTTCTGACCTACTGCTGATATAATCTTATCAGTTTGTCAGTTCTATTTGTTTATTAACTTTTTTCAATCTGAAATTAAACAGATTTTGGGAAAAATGTTTCCATGTCTTTTTATGTCAATTTTTGGTTTAAAGTGTAATTATGAGGGCATATGGATGTGTCGTGTATTTGCGTGTAATTCTATGCTTTTTATTCTTTTTTGATGGAGTGGTTTGGGTGGGAATTAACTTAATTCAGTAAATCAAAGTAAAGTAAAGGACTTTGTTATCAGGCAGAGTGTTTCTCTTGATAGACATAGTTTTTCTCTGCTGCTGTATTGTTGGAGCTGAACTTCAGGCCAAACTGAGCTGATGTGCGTGTGTGTGTGTGTGTGTGTGTGTGCGTGCGTGCGTGCGTGCGTGTGTGTGTGTGTGTGGGCGTTGACCAGTTGCTTCCACCAGATGGTTTTCTGCTTCATGTCGGCTCATAACGGTTTCTCTTTTTTTTTTTTTTTCTTGACCTCAGCTTCCCATTGGTCCATCTTCTTCCTCCCTTCTCTTGTCATGAAGGCTTGTGGACATTCCAATACACTAGCAAACATTTCTGTGGACTATTTGGTTACCAAATGATTCCCTTTGTTTTGGCAAATGACTGATTGGCTCAAGTTGGAGATCAGGATTGAGTCATCTCAGCTGAAAACAGTTTTTGTTTTTTTTTGTTTTTTTCTTTCTAAAATCAGATTTATGAACAAAATACAAATATGCTTCATAATCATCCCTAATTTCAACATTCCTGCTATGATGTCCCAGCAGTATTTGTGTGCTTTGAACTCAGCAGGACTAGAGAATCCATCTCCGGGTCTGTCTGTCTGTTTGTCCCTGGGATGGCGTTGGCAGTCAGTAAGCTCTGATTTTCTCCTCTATAATCAGCCCACCAACAAACTCACACACAGTCATTCCAAACTGAACTTTGCACAGTAAACAAAACCTACATGAGCCGAGCCGAAGGCTTCCTCATGTGGCTTCTGTCTCACATAAACAAAACGATTTAAAGCCATAAAAAAGAGCGAGATGAAAGATGACTATTCCAACCATGATGTGGAATCTGCTGGATGACTGGTGGATTTTCTGGATGGTGAAATAATGTTTTTCTACTTTTATCTTCTTTCATTGGTGTTGTTGTGGAGGTAACAGCCTGAGTGTTCAGCAAACATTTGGTAACAGCAATCTCTGCAATATTTAGGAGGAACTCTGTTGCTCCATCAAATGTATTATTTTAAGTGTTTTCTTTATTTCTTTGTGTTCGACAGAGAGGATTTACCCGACAGAACTTCGTAGATCCCAGCTTCTAGTCTCTGTTTCCTCCCAGTGTGAATTCTGCAGTGAAGAGAAGGAGGCAAACGGACCGACCAGAACCAAACACAGGAGCTGTTATTCCTCCGTTTGACTGATTTATGCCTGTGTTGTGTTTTGACAGTCATGTAGCTGGTTTATTCTAGACTGAGTCTGACATGACATATGGTTTATTCCTGACAGAATAGATTCTTAATGTTGTTAAGACATACAGACTGCAGCAATCTGTTAGTGTGTCAAGTTGCCCTTTTAACTGTTGGTGTTGCAGACACACTTTAAACCCAGTTCTAATTTCATCTCATTTCTGGAATGTCTCTTGTTGTTGAGGCGACTGAAAGCTTTATACATCGTCACACTTCTCTTTAGAAGCTAAAGTTCTGCTCAAGTTCCCATCAGAGAAGAAGAAACCTGCTAGATGCAGTAGTTTTGAAAAGGTTTATCAAGAATATTTATGAATATTTTGCCCCTTTTTGAGGAGAACGTTTATGTCTTTTCTGAAGAAAGATAACAAAGAAGACAGACATAGTTTATCTGGATTTGGAATGTAGGTAGATATGTTTAAATTGGACATTTAACATGAAATTGCTTCAAAACTGATGACTTGTAGGTGTTGGACACTTTATTCAATGTCTCTCAGTCCTTCCTGAATATTCAGTTTCTTACCGGTTTGGTTGAAAACACACACCAACACACACACACACACACACACACACACACACACACACACACACACACACACACACACACACACACACACGCTGTTTTTCTACAAAGCAGTTCATGTTCTAATTCTAGTATCAGAATTAAGTTGTGAGTTATAGACACAAATGTTATGTAAGAGAAAATGTGCTTAAAGTGTAAAATGCAGCAGTTTTGTGATTCAAAGCAAAGCTGTGTAAAACTTCATACTTGCACTGTTTCCTCATAGCAATATGGAAAAATGAGGTAAGAGCCACCGAAGTTACTCTTTCTGGATCCCCGTCTCAAAGAGGAATGCTGAGGAGACGTGACATTCTGCCGAGCCCTCAGACCGTCATGTCATTCTCAGTCTCACCAATGAGGGTCACGGTTTCATTTAGTTTGAGATATTAGCTCCTGATGTCAATAAAGGTTAGATAATATAAATGAATAACGTTATTAATGAAACATATTGAAGTTCACAGTCATTTAGACTGTTATTGTCTAACAATTATTGTTATTGAAGGTTTCATCTGGTTATTGAAACCTTCTCAAAAGTTTCAATAACCAGATGAAGTTCCACCAAGTCTACAGAATTTCTTAAACACAGCAGCCCTTGGACTATTTTCATTTTTTTGTGTGTGTTTTGTCATTGCAAACTACATAATTGATTCATGAAGTCAGTGTGTTCATGCATTCTGTTTTTCATAGTTAGTAGAAGTTTTGAGGTTTTACAGTTGAAAAATGCATTAACAGAATAGAGGTTTCTAATTCTGACCTCCAGATCCAACATGGCTGCCTTGTATAAAACCTAATATCTGCAGTAAAAAGAAATGTTTATTTGTGTTATGATGTCCCCTTTTGTGAATATGTTGCTAAAGTTTGAAAGTACAAATCACATGGAAATGTTAGCTACTAATCAGACTCAGCATTTTTAGAAAATGTGTTCCCAAGCAAGCCCTCAGCTTGTTGCTGGTAAGGAAGTCTACAAACAATAACTGGTTTTCCACTTGAGTTTTGGACTCAGTTGGTGCTTGTGAGCTCTTCATTAAAGTTCACGTGTTTGCATTTAATACACTTCCTCTGAGTCATGTAGTACTGCCCTGTGGGCTAATCTAAGTTCTGATCAATAGGTACATTACAGACAACAATATACCAATTAAAGCTCCTACTCAAGAGTAAGAACTAAAATCCACAAGCAGAAAAAAAACACTGCAGGCTGATTTGGAAACATTGAAATGAGTCACTATTTTACATCATGTGACTGATAGTAAAAACAAGTTTTACTTTTAACTGTTCAGTGTTTTTAGGTAGTTCTGTCTAATATTAAACATGTTGAGGCCTCCAACTTCTATGTAATCAATCAAAATCAATCAAATTTTATTTGTATAGCACATTTCAGCTACAAAGCATTTCAAAGTGCTTTACATCATAAACACAATACAAAGTCATGCAACATAGAATAAAATGTAACTGTGTCACAATTCAAACTTTTTGTGTTATCACTGATAATACAGGAAAGAAACGCATGAATGTGTCGTTACCTGTATTATGAGTGAGTGGTTCATTTTTAATACAACTCTGCTGAATAAACAAGCTGAGAAGTAGAATAACACAAAGGGCCTTTAAATAGTTAAATTATTAATCCTGTTTGACATCAACTCTCCTTTTATAATTGTAAATGATTTCTGTCACCTGTTCAGGACGTCAGCTCTTCCTGTTAAACTGGTTTGATCATGTAGCAATTTCCAATGTAATAAAGTTTAGAAACAGGAAAAAATAAATACATTTAATATACATGTGAAATAATTAGAACAATAATTTTAATAAAGGTTGAGGAATTGTATATGGGCTTTTTACAGCTTTTATCTGTGTTGCTTGAATAAAGGTGCCTTACTAATTTGTCTATCAGTTTTATTTTTGTTTGAAACCCATTTGATCTGCTCACCCTTAAAGCTCTGCACATGCATTTTTTGTTTTCAGTCAGGTACCAGAAACTCCCAGTAGTGAGGTTTTTTTTGTGAATATTAGAAAAAACAAATTTCCTTAAAACGGCAGAAACCTGTTCTTTTCAAAAACAGACCAATGCTCTTCCAAGACCACATGTAAGGGAATCAAATGGGGAAAAAAAGAGAACAGAGGCTTTATGAGAAGTTTTTAAATCTTAATGCAAGTCTTAGTCTAATTACTTCCAGTCATCGTAACGTCATTCTCTTGTCCAGGAGGATCTCTGACCCTCGGATGATCCACGTAATGTTCAGAGACTCACTGACCTCAAAGAGGGACTGAATCATGAGCAGCATTCTGAGAAGACAACCTTCAGCATCTACAGTAAACTGGAGTAGATTGATTTGCAACATTTAATGTCCCTTTGATATTTTTAAAGTATCTTTAAATTGAATTGAAAAGCAACAATTATTGGGCAAAAAAACTTGTTTCACACAGCCACAGATCGGCAGAAACTCTGGATTTTGATCAATGCACTATTTATCTGTGCAGAGGCTGTTAATATGGTAATGATTTCAGAATTGGATTCCATTTTCCACATGTAAGGGTATCAAATGGGAAAAAAATAAAACCCTGAGATTTTCTAAACAAGGTTACTATTTTTAGAAAACCTGTTTCTAAAAAGCCTTCAGCTCATTGCAGGTGTTTGTTTTCTCCAAAAAGGGATCATTTATTTTAGAGTGAAGGAAGTGATGCAATATTGATCCTTTTTCTGAATTTTACTGCAGCCTACCAGCCTAACTTCCTAGCTTTAGTATAAACATCTCCCATTCATTCATTGATTCATTCATTCATTCATATTTGAATATATTCACATATTTTATTTGTCAGCTAAAAAGGAGTGACTATACAGCTGACATGAGAAGAGCCTGAGAGCAGGGTTCAGTTATGTGGAGGACATGTTTAATTGCTGGACACTGACCAAAGAAGAGATGGCTCCACATTTATCTTCTTGACTGTTTTATTTCCTTATTTGTTTAGACAGAAATATTAAAAAGAAAATATTCAGCAGTTTGGGTCACTGCACATCTATTTTAACAACAGTAAGCTTTTATCTGCTTTTTCTTACAATAAGAGCAACAATGAAACTAGTTCAGGAATGAAGCAGCTAAAAGTTCCATATTCCACTTTCAATAACACATGTAGTTGCATTTCAAAGTAAAAAAAAAACTGCTGCTACTTTCAACAATATTGTTGAAAAAATATTTCACATTATTATTACAACAGCAGGCACAGATTATTAAAAAGTATACATTATTTACTTATTTTTTTCCATTTCAGCTCCTCTCAGTGGAAACAGATCGGAGGTCAGCTGAGGTCACACTTCGGTTGATTTGGGATGTCTCCTGCCTCTGAAAAGAAAACAGAAAAAACATACAGAATAAAATTAAAATCTGGATAAACTGCTTTGAAGCATGTGAAATTTTGTATTAATTAGTTTTTTTTATTTACCGTATTTAAAACAAAAACTCAATTCACTGAAAAACAACACAGATACCACAAAAACGTTTGCAGCTTTATATTTATGCTGATAGGAGACACTGTGCTACAAGCATATTATAGCCAAGGTATAAATAATTACATTTTCCTATTTCTAAAAGTTTCTAGCATTTGAAACTTTTAAACTTTGGCTTAATGTTTGTGTTCTTTCTGAACCACATCAAAATGGAGCAGCACATACAGAAACCCCATGAACTAGAAACCTCGATACCTGAAAATCTTTGCTCAGAGCAGAGACTGACCTCCAACCCACAGACAACATTACACCTTCTTCAGGCTGAGAACCAGCCTGAGATCATGAGCAGGATCTAACTCTCATTAAGGATGTTTCACTCTCCCCTGTGAACTGTTGAAGTGCCTCATTGTCTTAGGAAGCCAGCATAAAAACTGCCTTCCAGAAAGCACAAAGCAGAGACTTAGAGGTTCCCCAACTAGACGCCATCTTCTCTATGACTACCTCTCCTCAGCAATGAGGATAAAGATGTGGTTCTCCGTTCCAAAACCAGGGTGAAATTGCTCCACTTCAATTCAGGGTGTGAGGGAACCGTCTCTCCAACATCCTATGCAATCACACTTCTGATTGCATAGGATTCAGCTCCCTGCATTCCCAGGGAGCTGAATGAAAGCAGTTCATCCAGAACATACTCTCCAGCCTAACATATAAAGACCACATCAGACTGGTTCTACACCAGCGTTGTCATATTGCCATTATGACACTGAAGAGTTGCGTCAACCATCACAGGCATACTGCCTTCAGCAACCACACCGAGTGTCCTGAAGCTTTACCACTTCAACCACTGCTGACACAGTGATGGAATCAAGTCTTCATTCTCTACCTCCTCTACAGAGGATGCCATGTACAGCTCCTTCAAACACCTTACAGAATCCTTATTAATTTCTTCTCTCCAAGTTCCCTTTGGATTCGGGGTAGATCTCTCCAGATGATGCAAGCCGCAAACATTATGGCTTTTATTCAGGCCATTGAATGCTGCCACTCATCAAATGCCATCACTCATAAAAACTTGAATTCAATGACCTGAATAAATGTCATTATACTTATGTTTATTCCATTTGACTCACTTAAATTCACTCTTGAGACGATCCATTTTATCATTCAAGCGATGATTCTTAACCCTGACAGGTTTTTCTGGGACGAACCAGGCTGCGATAAACTTGCACACTACCACTACGTGCTGGTGGCAGAAAACACACACAAGATAAAATTAGGTAAGACAATCAAATTCAGTTCTTTTTCTAGTTTTAATTTTAAAAAATGTTTTCAATATTCCAGGAACTAACCTCAAAGAGAATGATGAACGCAAAGCGTGTAGCCAGGACATACCAAAACTGAGAGGTCAGAGAGTAGTCTTGATTCCTGTAGTCTCTGTAACTGTAAACAACAGTTGGATCTGGTTGACCAGTCTATGAACGAACACTACATGTGTACACAAACCAGTCATTTCGTTCTCTCACCTGCACTGAGTGACGTTAGCATACTCGTTTGTTTTCATCATATATTCATCTTTGATGTTGGTCTTCATGAAGGCTACAGACAGAGTGTCATTAATGTAGCCATCCATACAGCTGCACATTAGAAAAACAACATGAGGATAGAACATAACCCAGCATTAACATGATGTCAGAGCTTTAAGCTTGAGACATGACTGACTGTGTCGAGTTGATGCCTTTGGCACATGGGCCGTAATGATAACGGTAAACCAGACGAGGAATAAAATCAGATGAGATGCCAATGACCAAGCCATTAATGATCACAGCAAAAACACCAACAGCTTCCAACACTTTCGTCCATATTCCTGCAGACAGAAAAATAATCTGAAAATGCAACACTTACACACACATTCCTGTTTCTGTGTTGTATCTATTGCACTAAACGGCAGAAAGTGCTCTTTTTGTGGCTCTTTTCTAAAGATAGGCTTTCTGAGTTTAAAGCAACATGAAAGACCATGAAATGCTTGTTTTCCATGACTTACCAATGTCATTTGTCTTCCTGGGAAGAAGGCGCCGCTCATAGCGGACCATTTTGATGGCATCCAGGCGAATCTCAATGATGTTATTCATAAGAGCCAGAAGGGGCGCCAGAGGGAAGGCAGCCACAAATGTGGTGGTGAAGCTGAACTGGATCACTGAGGAGGACAGAGAGCAATGGGCCACATGCAAACTAACCAGCAACCTCCATTTCTAAAAGCTGAAAACAAACACCACGCCATGTCAGTTTATTTTGGTTTATAAATTAGCTCTTTCCTCAATGTGTGACATTGAGCAGCATTTAATGTTATGCTAATTTCTAACTGCATTAAACTGGAGTGTGAGAGAAACAAGTGAAAATCCCTCTCATGATTCTCTCTCCCCTCATTTTCAGGGCTGTAATATTTTTAGTTACTGTGACATAGACCTACCCATTTCCAAGAACTCATTAAACAGGCTGAAGGCGTCCGTGTTACCAAGGTGATAGTTTCTCAGCCAGTCTCGTATTTTGCAAATATCACATGCTTCAATACGACCCTGTTTATTACGACAAGTCTTCCTGTAGCATTTGCCACACTCTCTCTTCAGCCGCTTTGCAGTTCGTTTCCTCCAAAGGCTTCTGGCCCAGCTGCAAGAGAATTACATCCACTATTGGTTCCTGTAGGTTACCTGAATGCAACGTGCAAAGTCAAAACAAAATGCCCCACTTACGGCCCAAGGATCTCAAAGACGTTGTTGAGAGTCTGTTTGAGCAGCATGATCACTGCCATTTGGGTAAAAAGGTCTGTTAAACAACCACTAGGATGGCACTGCAAGACAAACCACACATCAGGGTTTACTATTTACCATGTTGTTGCAGTATGACAAACCATGAAGTGATCTCACCTCTTCCAGTCTGTACCCAACTAAACGCACATAGTTTGTAGGATGGCCGTTAATCCTGACACAAAGCAAGAAAACTTTCATTATACCCACTTGTTGGTAAACTGGATTATTCATGGTTTGGTTTATTCAAAACATCACTGTGTTTTTATCAGAATCAAGTCTTACAGACAAGAAATAATTATAAAAATATTTGCAGTAATCTAAAGCATATAAAGAGAAACAACATAGGGAGTACAAAGCTATGTGTTGTGTTTTGGACATGTATGTTATTCCAGGAGTACATACCTGCCCAGGAAAAAAGCCACATAGAAGAGAGAGGAGAAGAGGGTGAAGAACTGAAAGGTAAACATTTTTACTGTGAAGCTTCTCTCTTTGGCAGCAAGTGAGTTCAGATTCTCTGAGTAATGCAGACAGAAGAAAGCATTCAGAAACAGATGGCCTGGTTTAAAACTTAATGAAAGAAATGCTCCATCCTGACCAGGTCTTATGCTCTCACCTAGATCACATAGTTTTAGGGACACCCATCTGTTCACCTGCAAACAAAATTACAGTTAGATTAATATGAGAGACAGTAGAATAATACTGTTGTTGAGTATGATCAGGATAATGCACAAGAACAAATAAATAACTTTTTTAAGCTTTTAAAACAAATGTACTCCTGTTTTGTACATTTATCAAGAGACTTTGTTGTCAATTTTAGAAAGATAAATAAAACAATGGAAGGATTATAGTTTCAGGGATTTCTTTTTCTACTTTTACTGATATTAAGTTTAAAGCATCTCAGCTAACCATGAAACATATACACTCACTGGCCACTTTATTAAATACACCTGTCCAACAGCTCCTGAGCACAAATGTTCAATCAGCCAATCAGATGGTAGCAACTCAATGCTTTTAGACATGTAAACAGGGCCAAGTCAAGATCTGCTGCAGTTCAAACCGAGCATCAGAATGGAGAAGAAAGGTGATTGAAGTGAATTTGAACATGGTGTGGTTGTTGCTGCCAGACGGTTTGGTCTGAGTATTTCAAAAACTTCTGCTCTACTGAGATTTTCATGCACAACATGATTGAAGGGATTGAAGAGAATGGTCTGAAAAAGAGAAAATAGCAGCAGTTCTTTGGGCGCAAATGCCTTGTTGATACCAGAGGTCAGAGGAGAATGGCCAGACTGATTCAATCTGATAAAACGACAACGGTAATTCAAATAACCTAAGTGGTATGTAACACATCAAACCTTGAACCGAATAGTCTACAGCAGCACAAGACCACTCCAGGTGCGATTCTTCTCAGCTAAGTTCAGGAAACTGAGGCTACAATTTGCACAGGCTCCCCAAAAGAGATTCCCGTCATGAATGTGCTGCCAGCAACTCGGCACCAACTGCGTGATGCTATCATGTCCATATGGACCAGACTCTGAGGAATGTTTCCGGTACCTCTTTGAATGGATCCAAACAGTTCCTTGTTGAGTAAAGCCACAGAGGACTTTTACCTTCAGGCAATTCTGAAGGTAAAAGAGGTCCAACCCGGTAGTAGCAAGGTGTACCTAATAAAGTGGTTGGTGAGAGTAAGTAACTCAGCAGGAAATATTGAAGGCTATTTCCCCACTCATTTTATTGAAAGTGAGTGGGGAATTAATGCTAAAAGACATTAAAAGGAGTCTAACATGTGTATGCTGCAGTAAAATGTAGTTTTATGTTATTTATGCTTTTTTATTTATGCAATTCACTGTTGCGTGAAGTTGCATATTTTAATGACCAGATAGCAGTGTTAGAAGGCTGAAAAGTTTTTCTCAAGAGTTGATAACATTAACTTGCCTCAGGCTCTGTATGTGGCTTCAGATGCAAGTCAGACACAGAAGAAAATGTCAGTCACTTTTATTTTTATTTTTTATTTTTTGGTAAAGTGCCTTGAAACAACTTGTGTTGTGAGCTGATGCTATGTTATGGAACTCTCTATGGGAAATGGAGGAATCTTTTTTTCTTTTGCGTTACTTCACAAAACTTTCTGCTATTTTACAAGGTCTTCGTAAGGCTTTTCCACATGTTAATATCTCGTGAACTTTGTGAAGTCTTGCATCTTTTTCTTTAGGTTAGAAAACCCACAAACCTAAGATATAAATGAAAATTTTACGTAAGAAGTAAAGAAATAAATCCATCCAAACTATATTGGCTATTTCTGAGTTGACAGGGTAGTAAGTCATCTTTTGATTGCGTCTCTTGTGTTGGGATACTCTGAGTGGTTTAAACGGCTGTTTTCATGTACAGTTCCATCTCGGCCACACACAGATATAAACGTGCAGTGAATAAATCAATTTTCAATTAATATTTTACACCAAACAGTTAATAATACACACATTTTCATCAAGGCTCTTTAAATGTGTATATATTTGAAATTTTAAATTGACATTTGTGACTATACTCAAAATAAACTAGCAAATATTGCAGTATTAATATTGCAACGAAACGCAAAAGTATTGCATTTCGTTGCAATACTTTTGACATGGGGACATGGGAAAAATGTTCCCCATGTCCCCTAGAGGGCGCCGAACTATATAAATAAACTAAAACTTATTTAGTTTATTTATATAGTATGATCTTTCCTTGTCTGTTTCTTACTCCTGAGTCATGAACACAGATCAAACTTGAGGCAGGTGAGGCCAGCAGTGCTTTAGTTGTTGTTTTGGGGTCTTCTGTGATCTCCTGGGGAGTCCAGTTCTGGTTCATTTTAAATAATTTTGAGAGGCTGGCCACTCTAGCAAAGGTTCACCTCTGAGCTTTAGTCATCTATTTGTTAATAAAGGCTTTTTATTGTGTTTTTATTTAATCAAAAAGTCTTTGAAGTGACTTTGTAACCCTATCCAGACTGATCAAAATCAATAATGTGTTAATTTTAAAATCAGAATCTGAATAAACATACCCGGTTCATGATCTGAATGGTGATGTAGTGCAGCACTGCTCCCAGCAGCATAGCAAACATGAAGGCTTTTTCTTCTAGAAAATCCGACTCGGCTATCGAAAACCAGGAGGCAGTCATCACTCGAAACACCACAAGAGCATGAGTAATGCCAATAATCACCATCAGCTGCAACATACACACACGCAGACACACACACACGTAAACAATTAATGGAATCACAAACACATGTAGCTTTTTTCCTTCAAACAAGTATAACTCTGTATCTCTTAAGACTGCTCTTTGAGTGTTGATAATAAATGAAAATAAGGCAAACAAAACATATCCCCTCCTCGGGCTGCCACCTTATCGTGGTGGAGGGGTTTGAGTGCCCCAATGATCCTAAGAGCTATGCTGTCGGGGGCTTCTTGCCCCTGGTAGGGTCACCCAAGGCAGACAGGTCTTAGGAGAGGGACCAGACAAAGCGCAGCCCGAAGACCCCTATGAAGAAAGACAACTTTGGTTCTCGTGTTCCCTCGCCCGGACGCGGGTCACCGGGACCCCATTCTGGAGCCAGGCCTGGAGGTGGGGCACGTTGGCGAGCGCCTGGTGGCCGGGCTTTTACCCATGGAGCCCGGCCGGGCTCAGCCCGAAGAGGAAACATGGGTCCCTCTTCCAATGGGCTCACCACCTATGGGAAGGGCCACAGGGGTCGGGTGCAATGTGAGATGGGTTGTGGCCGAGGGAGGGGGTCCTGGCGGTCCGATCCTCGGTTGCAGAAACTGGCTCTTGGGACGTGGAATGTCACCTCTCTGGTGGGGGAAGGAGCCGGAGCTGGTGTGTGAGGCTGAGAGGTTCCGGCTAGAAATAGTCGGTCTCACCTCGACGCATGGCTCTGGTTCTGGAACCAGTCTCCTTGAGAGGGGCTGGATGTACTTCCACTCTGGAGTTGCCCACGGTGAGAGGCGTCGAGCAAGGGTGGGCATACTTGTTGCTCCCCATCTTGGCGCCTGTACGTTGGGGTTCACCCCGGTGAACGAGAGGGTAGCCTCCCTCCGCCTATGGGTGGGGGGACGGGTTCTGACTGTTGTTTGTGCTTACGGGCCGAATGACAGTTCAGCTTACCCACCCTTTTTGGAGTCCTTGGAGGGGGTACTGGAGAGTGCCCCTCCTGGGGACTCCCTCGTTTTGCTGGGGGACTTCAATGCTCACGTGGGCAATGACAGTGAGACCTGGAGGGGCGTGGTTGGGAGGAGTGCTCCCTCCGATCTGAACTCGAGTGGTGTTCTGTTGCTGGACTTCTGTGCTCGTCACGGATTGTCCATAACGAATACCATGTTCAGGCATAAGGGTGTCCATATGTGCACTTGGCACCAGGACACCCTAGGCCACAGTTCGATGATCGATTTTGTCATCATTTCGTCGGACATACGGCCGTATGTCTTGGACACTCGGGTGAAGAGAGGTGCGGAGTTGTCCACTGACCACTACCTGGTGGTGAGTTGGCTCCAGTGGTGGGGGAGGATGCCGGTCAGACCTGGCAGGCCCAAACATGTTGTGAGGGTCTGCTGGGAATGTCTGGCGGAGTCCCCTGTGAGACGGAGCTTTAACTCCCATCTCCGGCAGAGCTTCAAACACGTCCCGGGGGAGGCGGGGGACATTGAGTCCGAGTGGACCATGTTCCGTGCCTCCATTGTCGAGGCAGCTCATCGGAGCTGTGGTCGCAAGGTTGTCGGTGCCTGTCGTGGTGGCAACCCTCGAACCCGTTGGTGGACACCTTCGGTGAGGGATGCTGTCAGGCTGAAGAAGGAGTCCTATAGGGCCTTTTTGGCCTGTGGGACTCGGAAGCGGCTGATGGGTACCGGCGGGCGAGCGGCGTGCGGCTCAGGTGGTTGCTGAGGCAAAAACTCGGGCGTGGGAGGAGTTTGGAGAGACCATGGAGAAAGACTTCCGTATGGCTTCGAGGCGATTCTGGTCCACCATCCAGCGTCTCAGGAGCGGGAAGCAGTGTAGCACCAACACTGTCTACAGTGGGGGTGGTGTGCTGCTGACTTCGACTCGGGACGTTGTGGGTTGGTGGGCGGAGTACTTTGAAGACCTCCTCAATCCCACCAACATGCCTTCCATTGAGGAAGCTGAGCCTGAGGACTTTGGGTTGGGCTCTCCAATCTCTGGGGACGAGGTCGTCGAGGTAGTTAAAAAGCTCCTCGGTGGCTGGGCCCCGGGGATGGATGAGATTTGCCCGGAGTATCTCAAGGCTCTGGATGTTGTAGGGTTGTGTTGGTTAACGCGACTCTGCAGTATCGCATGGACATCGGGGGCAGTTCCCCTGGATTGGCAGACTGGGGTGGTGGTCCCCCTGTTTAAAAAGGGGGATCGGAGAGTGTGCTCCAACTATAGAGGGATCACACTCTTAAGCCTCCCTGGCAAGGTCTATTCAGGGGTACTGGAGAGGAGGGTCCGTCGGATAGTCGAAACTCGGATTTTGGAAGAGCAGTGTGGTTTTCGTCCTGGTCGTGGAACACTGGACCAGCTCTACACCCTCAGCAGGGTCCTGGAGGGTGCATGGGAGTTCGCCCAACCGGTCTACATGTGCTTTGTGGACTTGGAGAAGGCGTTCGACCGTGTCCCTCGGGGTGCCCTGTGGGGGGTTCTCCGAGAGTATGGGGTACCGGGCCCTTTGATACGGGCTGTCAGGTCCCTGTATGACTGGTGTCAGAGTCTGGTCCGCATTGCCGGCAATAAGTCGGGCTCGTTCCCAGTGAGGGTTGGACTCCGCCAGGGCTGCCCTTTGTCACCAATTCTGTTCATTACTTTTATGGACAGAATTTCTAGGTGCAGCCAGGGTGTTGAGGGGATCCGTTTTGGTGGCCTTAGGATTGCATCTCTGCTTTTTGCGGATGATGTGGTCCTATTGGCTTCATCGGGACGTGATCTTCAGCTCTCGCTGGAGCGGTTCGCAGCCGAGTGTGAAGCGGCTGGGATGAGGATCAGTGCCTCCAAGTCTGAGACCATGGTCTTGAGTCGGAAAAGGGTAGAGTGCCTTCTCCGGGTCGAGGGAGATGTCCTGCCCCAAGTGGAGGAGTTCAAGTATCTCGGGATCTTGTTCACGAATGAGGGAAGAAGGGAGCGTGAGATCAACAGGCGGATTGGTGCAGCGTCCGCCGTGAAACGGGCGCGCTACCAGTCCGTCGTGGTGAAGAGAGAGCTGAGTCAAAAAGCGAAGCTCTCAATTTACCGGTCGATCTACGTTCCTACCCTCATCTATGATCATGAGCTTTGGGTAACGACCGAAAGAACGAGATCGCGAATACAAGCGGCCGAAATGAGTTTTCTCTGTAGGGTGGCTGGGCTCTCCCTTAGAGATAGGGTGAGAAGCTCGGTCATCCGGGAGGGACTCAGAGTAGAGCCGCTGCTCCTCTACATCGAGAGGAGCCATTTGAGGTGGCTCGGGCATCTGGTCAGGATGCCTCCTGGACGCCTCCCTGGTGAGGTGTTTCGGGCACGTCCCACCGGGAGGAGGCCCCGGGGAAGACCCAGGACACGCTGGAGGGACTACGTCTCTCAGCTGGCTTGGGAACGCCTCGGGATTTCCCCGGAGGAGCTGGAGGAAGTGGCTGGGGAGAGGGAAGTCTGGGCCTCCCTTCTTAAGCTGCTACCCCCGCGACCCGATCCCGGATAAGCGGCAGAAGATGGATGGAAAACATATCAATGATTCATCAGCATTATTCATGCACATCATTAATGTCTTCTCCCAATAAAGAGATTTTTATTACAAAGAATGCAAGATAGGGATGAGTGAGGATGAGTTAAATAGGCATATTTGATTGAAATGAAAGCTTTTCTCACAGAACCCTTTTTCTAAGGCATAATCAAGAACTCTAATCTTTCTGGTATTCTGTTTATTCATTCACTTCTGCACCCAGAATACAGTGGATCTTCCAAATCTCAGTGGTACATAGTTGTCTCCAAAACAATTCTTTCTCCAAACATGAATATTTAGGATGTAATCATCAGATACAAAATCTGGACCAACATGTGTATCAGATTATTGTCCACATGTTGCTACTGTAGAAGCACTCTCTCTCTTCTCCTCTTTCGACAGGCAGATCATCAAATCAATTCCATCATGTCAAATAATCCTGTTTTCTCAGACAGACTGTGTAGATGGTTTATTTATTACTGTCCTTTTCTTCAATCATAATATGCTTTCAGCAAATGCTGTAGTATTAATGACTATGATATAACAACTCATTCAAAATTCAAACTAATTAAATTCAAAAATTCTTTATTGATCCAAAGGGGAAATTAAATATTGCTCTAACTCATTTCATTCTAGTTGTTATTAACTGATTGCTGTGAATGTTTTGGCTGGGTTGTGGATAAGCGGGGTTGGAATGAATTTTCAAATTTTCAAACAAATTCAAATTGAATTCAGTTTATAAAGTGATATTTATATAAATAATTCAACACTGAAATTATACTGGGCATGTTTGAGTTATTTGTTTTATTGAGGAGTTCTTGCTGTTATCAGAAGAAGTAACATTATCGCAATAGCTATAGTAAGGAAAACTTTACTGCTTAATTTTACTGTACTAACTTAAATTCATTTTTCTATATACATTGATCTGTCTGTCATGTGAAGTGCTGTTGTTATTAGCTGTACAGTTGGAACAAACAGAAACCTGCAACATTAACATGTCCATTTTAAACAGCTAGCTGGAGACATATTTTGATTTATGCTTTGGAACATAAATAGAATAAACAAAATTTGATTTCAAATTGTTGGAACAATCAACAATTTGAAATCAATTGTTTGGTAACCTGCAGTTTTCACTTTGTGAGGCCACAGAAGTGAAGGTTGGTGCAAAGCTCCACCCAAAGAATTCCAGATCGACCAGAACTGGTTGATCTGGAATTCTGACAAGAGTGTTGTTCCTGGGGTTGAAACAGTTTTTATTGGCCAGAAACATCTTGGGTGTCAAGAAAACACTTCATTAACCATAAAATACAGCAAATAAGATATGTAGGGTTAAAATGCAAATAAAGTTATAAAATAGAGTGAAACAGAAAGGAAGTGATAACACCAAGTAAATAATCTAGCCTTTTTCCAAAATATTTTAAATACTTTTTTTTTTATGAATTTGGAAAACCAGTACTTTAACTTGAAACTAACCAATCAGTTGCTTTATATTTTATTCCCAAAGAAGAAAGTACTTAAAATAATTTTTAACTTGCTGTAAAATAGTTGTTAATGATGCCTTGACTGAGCAGCAAACATGTACAGTAGCTGTGAAACTCAGCTGTCAATGTTCTGTGTCAATCTCCTCCCCATGACGTTTCAACCTTTAGACACATTTCTGATGCCAGCTCCTCCTACACCAGAATCACATCAAAGATGCTTTGAGTTTCAGTGCTCTGTGACAACATTGCACCATGACAGTGTTGTTATCAGTCCAGGTGATACATTAACACATTGTAAAGACCATTTTCCAAACACATATAACGTTGTAGGAACCCACTGCTCTAGAGTACCCACTGTACTAGAGTGTTTTTTCAGCCTGGTAAACGTAACTCCTTTATTCCACAATAGGCTTCGTCCAAAGGGTCTGACTCTCAGGTACTGAGAAATTATTACTTCCTGAAGTTGTGAACTCTGTTGAAGTTTGAAATGATTGGATCTGATTTTATCCAATCACTAATGTATGGACATAACATATGCACCACAGACTGGAGATGAAAAGTACTGTTTTTGTGGTAGGAGTTGGGTTTAGCGCTAAAGTGTGGATTGAGTTTAGGTTAGAGTTAGGCTATATAAAAAAAATGGAAGTCAATGCACAGATAGATAGAGAAGATAGAGAAACATAACCTGTCTGTCTGTCTCTCTGCGTGTGTGCGTGCGTAGGCATGTGTGTGCCTGCGTAGGCATGTGTGCGTGTGCGTAGGCATGTGTGTGCGTGCGTAGGCATGTGTGTGTCTTACCATGACTGTAAATAAGATGAGGACCAGAGCGCTTCGAAAGTATGAGTGTTTGAACTCTTTGACCTGACAGTCTGGATCATTGACTACTTCTAAGATCAGTTCTTCCTGTTGATATACAGACAAAAACACAAACACTTGAAATTTCATAGAAAAGTTTGGTTTGATTCTACACAAAAAGAGACTTCCACTGTAGAAACAGGTTCTGTAGTATGGCAATCATTTTTCACATGACTTAAGAAGATTGAGAAGTACTAGAGTGTTTTTTCAGCCTGGTAAACGTAACTCCTTTATTCCACAATAGGCTTCGTCCAAAGGGTCTGACTCTCAGGTACTGAGAAATTATTACTTCCTGAAGTTGTGAACTCTGTTGAAGTTTGAAACGATTGGATCTGATTTTATCCCATCACTAATGTATGGACATTACATATGCACCAGCTCGACCGTAAAGGAAGGTGGGCTACAATGCTGACCGGAAATTGCATGGGCTGTAAACAACTACCCTCCATTGCTAGGACTAAAGTGCAGAGGCAAACTACATCTTTGCCAGCAATGACATGTTTTCAACATTTCTCTTGCTCCAACTACCATAACTGCTCAACATATGGAAAAAAAATTGACTAAATGGGTTGGTTCACCTCAGCCACTGCAATTGCTAAAACTACAGGCAGAGTACAATTCTGCCTGTCGCAGACAATGCAGGGAGTCAACTCCTTAGAAATCAACTTAGATTAAGGACAGAGTATCAGTTGACTCTGTTCGCTGATTAACTAGCTTGAAATACTACCAGAAAAATAAAGATCAATTGGAGAAAGCCCAGACTGAGCACTGAAGGGAGATAAGAAGCGAGGGGAATCGCATAGGGGCCAGTTGATTTTGTAGAATAGAATAGACTTTATTGATCTCCAAGAGGAAACTGCTTATATGCTGACAGCTACTCCATCAAAAAGGTTAAATATTGGTAAATACAAATATAAACATACGCATTATGAAATCTACAAGTGTAATATTGTAAGTGATTTAAATATGACTAAATGTAAAATGAACCTACAAAATAAATACATGCACGCATAAATAAAATAATAAGAATGCACATTGAAATACATCAATCTTTAAATAAATTGGTCCAGAGAAAACATAGTATTAAGGACAGTCAGAGTATCAGTTGACCAATAAGTTGACCTCAAGATCTCAATAAGATCTTGAGGTTAATTATTTTCAAATTTGACTCAACTGACATGTGATGAAAGTCTATTTATTTTGCCTCTGAAGTCACAGCTTAGATCTATGAATGATTTCATAATTTAGCTGAGCACGTTCTAGTTGCAAGTTAAAGAACTGGTAATATTGTATTTCTCTCCCTGATATACCTTCAAACACTAAATAGGGACATGCTCATTAACAGATACTCAACAGAATTATGTGGGCAATTTCTAAAAGTTTATGTAACAGAAATTATACCACATATTTTACACAAGCAACTTGTAGTATTTTTTATGGGAAACATTCAACTGTGGGAACTCTGACTTCTGAATAAAACAGAACACAACATGAGTTTCCAGTAATAAACACCAGCAAAGATGATGGAATTAAACTGGAGAAACATGAAGTAAATGAATCAGTGATCTCCATTATTATAGCTATTAAAGCCATCATCAGAATAACATAACAGAATACAATAGTACAAATCTCGGTTCTGTTGTGTTCATGATTTTGGTTTATTCTATCTGAATGGCACATTCAGACAGATATCGCTCAGGGAAAAGTTTTGTCAATTATTACCTAAAGACTAATAACAAACACACCAAAGGGCATCATATTGTTGGGATTGATATTGAAGAAAAGCTGTACCTCTTCTTCAGACCAGTCATAAACCTTCCATTCTGAGACGTATTTGGCTCTGTGTCTCTGCCAAAACTCCAGGAAAGCTGTGGCTGAAACAAAGAGGGTAAGTGTCAAAATCACCCAGAAAACCAGCAAACAGCAACAGTAATTAAATCAGAGACTTACCCCAGATTGCCATGAACATAGCAAATGCAACAGTTCCCTCATTGTCAAACAAAAGAGTGACCTGTGTAGGGAAGAAGACAAAAAAAAACAACACACAAACTTTTTTTATTTCTAACACAAACTGACCAGTATGCTTTAACATTTGCATGTGCAAATGTTAAAACCTGATTAAAGACCTTGATTAGGTCCACATTATTAAATGCTGGAACCAGATAAGTTTAAGCTGGATTTGTTTGGATAGCATCATGATAAACTAAGAACAAGTAAGAAAAATTAAGTTCAACTTCAGTGTACACCAACACTGCTCTGCACTTCCTGTTTGGGTCACAAGACAAAATATGTCTTGTCCCTCATTTACTAGGAAATGAAAAAAAAAACACATTGCTTTATAAGGTCAATTCATCCCACATTTCCCTTTTGGTTGAAGTTACATATTCTTTTTGATACTGTTCAGCAGAAATGCACCAGTTCACCTCAAGAAACAAAATGAATGAATGAATGAAAATTAAGACAAATCAAGCAACTCTTTTTTCAAATATGTTGCCAATATTTTTGATTTTCCACAAAAAAAAAAAAAAGACATTCATTAATTTATTATTTAGTTCTAACATACTAGTTTCTTTGCAGGCATTTCTGCCATTTCTTGACTGATGACCAGTAATTTGTCATGCTCACCTTAGCGTAAGTGCATGTTTCTGAGAGCTGCAGTGGCTCACACACCCTGTCACATCTAGGACACATGGTGACATTAGAGTCACACACCTCCTTACTTTGAACAAGAACACACACAAAGATTGAAGCATTAAATATTTATGAAATATTTTTTATGTAATGTGTGTTTTATGTGGGACTCTTCAAAAGCTGCTCAGTGAAATGTTTATAGTGTAATTCTATGCAGATACCTGACTTACATTAGAGGGCTGGTGTTGAAAAAGGCCAGACCATAAAGGAAGATGACTACACCTATAGCAGACGCTGGAATAAGCAGTAAGGTGTACCAGTTCAACCACAGGTAATACAGCGCCACCTTCTCCCCAAAGTAAGATCTGCATCAACAGAACAAACATGATCAAGGCACATGGAACTGATCACTTTTAGAAAACCATTTGAGGTGTTTTGAGTTAATAAGCTGACTAGGGGTTAAACACCCTGAGTATACAAATATTAACTGTTTTCACAATAGTTCAGTCCTCTGAGTTCCCGCAATTGTCTTTTCCTTCCTTCGGTTAGTGCTAACCTAAAAGCTCTAGTTTATTCAACTCTTGGAAGGTATGACCAAATGAATCAAACATTAACACATCTCACTACTGTAAATGTATCTTACACAATCTCACACATTTAGGTTCAAACTCTAAAATTTGCTAAATTTATTTGATTTAAAGAGTAGAACATAGTAGACCTAACTGAATGTGGCTCAAATGTTTTACAGTGTAAGGTTATTTCTTGCTTGTTAGTACCAGGCATGTTTAATAAAACAGATTTGGTCATCAATAATTATTCTCGACTTAGTCTAAAACCAGATGTTGACATCTAAATACAAACTGATCCTATTAAATGGCATTTCTAAAGCAAAAATGCATATTGACTGAACTACAGATGTTATTTTTAGTTATATTTTCAGTGAATTGGTTAAATGAGTTTTAATGACTGTAATGTGCTTTGATGTGTGTATGTATGGATATAATAGGACGTTCTTGAACATGAGACCTCATATTTCAGCAAGATTTACCTATATAAATAAAAATAAAAAATAAAACAAAATCTGTTCAATGTTTCTAGACAATAACAATTTAAAATGTAATTTTACATGAATTAATGAACTCTTTATGAGAATGCAAACCATCTCTTTAAATATTTTTGTAAATTTCAGATGAAATAAAAACGTCATTTACAATTTCGAGATTGGTATCTGTTATCATCTGTTGTTTTAGTAATGCCTGCAGCTTTGACTTTTAAAGCATCCAATCCCGAGTAGAAAGTGTCTGGCTGAGCCTCCTAAGGATAGACTTTGCTTTTAATTTTCTGTGGAATAAATATTGTGGAAAGTTTAAAAATAATGAGGCACAAAAACATCTGAAAAGCTCTAAATAGTTTCAGTCGCATGGCAGTTGTGACAAAGAGTAAGAAACTGACTTGATGTCTTCGAATGGTTGTGGTGTAAAGAGAGCCGACCATCGAGCCCACTTGTTTCGCAGCATCTTCTGCTCCTTTTTCTGAGAGTCATGACATGTAAAAATAAATGAATTTAAAACATCAAGGAAGTCCAGAAATACTACAGAAACACTACTTCAAAGAAAAAAGGATGAGTAAAATAGTAAGTGGATGAAAGCTGAAGGCTTTGCAGTCACTCCTTTTCATCACATACTTGCATTGGTTTCACAAAATTAAATTGGAAAACAAGCAGTTAGTCAAAAGTTTACTCACCTCATGAAGACAGAACATAGTTTCAAACACACCCTCCATTATCAGCTTCTCCAGGAACTCTGAAAATATAAACAATGTGAAACAATGTGAAAAGATTTCGAATGTGTTGGTATTATTAATGTATAACACATTTGCATAAAATTCTACATCTCAATCCATTCATCCATAAATATGAAAAAAGAAATAGCCATTATTAAGGCCACTCACCCCCTGTGCTGATGCGTGTGTTATTGAGAATGAAATTTACAATTCGGATTCTGGGCAACACAGAAAGGACAAAAGCTCATTACTAACAAAAGTAGGTTCTTTGAGCATTACTAGCAGAAAGAAAATTTTTACACCATTTATACACGAGGGCACACTGCCTTAGACAGTCTATGTTTTAACATAAAACATTACAATGGTGATGGTGTAACACTAGCACTCTTGAGCATGTCTGGATGTAACCCTCATTTATTAGGCTTCTGCATAAGCTACAAATGCCTTGAAATGTAAAGGATTCATATTCTCCAAGAAGTGAAACAACACTTGGTACCTTGTGATCATCAGACCTGGCTCTGAATACATTCTTGACCTTGGGTATTTGAGGTATGACATGATTCCTGGAAATGGTTTCAATTCCTGTTCTGTTAAGACCACATTTTCTTTTCTTTTCTGGAATATATGCTTGTTTGTATACTGTCAAATGCTGCATCTTCAGTTATTTCATATCTCAACATTTTGATTGACCACACTGATCACAGGTTCTTCTTCACCTCATCTCCACTGTCACTACTGCTACCATTGGCCAGTAAAGTATAAAAACTTTACTTCTTCATGGCAATAATTGTCTTTCTTTCCTTACAAAATCTTGAAGTTAAGAACTAACATATAAGTTGATGTTTTTAGGTGTTAAAAAAACATTGACTAAAAAAAACATTTAGTGTCTAAATGTTTAGGTGCTAAACATTGCCTAAATGCTAAACATTGCCTAAATGTAAGCCAAAATGCTTGCTGAAAATAGCACATACTATAGTCTATAGTCAAGAGTAATGATATCAGTACCTGTCAAAATATTGCCACTTAATATTTAAGCTGTAAGCCCCCTAATCTCCTCTCTTCCAAAGATGAGCCCCACCACCATGTCATCATAATATCTATAAATATTGGTTATCGACCATTTTCAAAGGCATCTTATGTTGAAACATCGAACAGCCAAAAGAAAAAAAAAATATTCAAATATGAGAGTTCTAACTTCAAAGGTTCTTTTTAGAAATTGATTTAAACACAAGTGTGAGAACGTCGTTTTGTCACATGTTCAAAAATTCGCTGCTTTCAAAATAAATGCTTTCTTTTTCTGAGTTGTGTGGCAACCACAGCAGAGAACAAATTAAAGTTCCACTTAACCCCCAGCATTGCTCACATTTCTCAAATGTGAGACATAATTTCTGGAATTTGTCAGTTATTTCTATTGTCTTAGAACTCTTTCAAATTTAGATTCACCAAACAAGTGAATCATATTTTCTGTTTCAGTCGTCTTGGGATGGGTTCAGGAGAAAAAAATGACCATTTGCCAAAAAAGACATAAGCAGACAAAACAGAAATCTAATGTTATTCACAGCTATTCCTCAAACAGCAAATAATGAGCAATGGTCTTTGTAAGAACAAATCATGATGGAGATGTTTGGTTTTCAATGATATTGTAAAAAAAAAAAAAAAGCTAAATAGCCTACATTTTCATAACATTTGATCAAGTTGAACACATCTATGCTGAATAGCTTTGTTACTGGAAATTAACAGTTAAAAAAGAAACAATTTTAACTAGTAGTTTTTTTTAGTAACAATTATATCATGCTTAACTATAATCATAAGTGTTTGCTGACAAAGCCGTTTCCTAGAACTACCAACACAAGTTCTATAAATAGGTGTGTTTGTATAAAGTGGAAGTGTGTGGAAGTGTGTGAATGTGTGTTGAACACACCTGTTAGCCTGGGTGATTTCCTCATCTTTACACCAGTTGCAGGCATCAGAAACTTTGATCAGGTACTTATAGTCCTCAAATATCTCATTGGGAGCAACCAGGCCAATAAATATTTTGTGGTCATATGTAATGCGCTGCCAGACAACATAAAAATGCATATTGGTGGATTTTTTTCCCCCTTCATGGCATTAAGATCAGCATCTTGATGTTCTAATAATAATAAACTCACTGTGATTGCAATGTTTTTCATTTTTAGCTCTTCCAGGAACTTTTCTTGCTTGTCAGACTTCTCTGTGTGTGGCTCCTGCTCATCGGCCACCAGTAAGAAGTCAAATGTAGAGTTGATCCACTGTTCAAACACAAACTATTACAACCCCCATATACAACACAGAGAAATATGACATCTTCATTTTGAAACACTAATGAAAAAGAGAAAAACAAAAACAGTGTATAGTTAAAATAGGAAAATACTTAATTATAATCATACAATAAACGTATTATGAGCAGAGTTCATATGAATATTAAAGCAGGAGTATGCAACTTAAAAAATGTTTTTTTTTATATATATATTTGTTAAAGCTGCTTCCAAATTTGTAATGAGAATACATGAGAAACTCTGACTTTTCTCTATGGTCCCATTGCCATCCTAAGATAGACACAACCTATCAGAATCAGAAGGAGGGTCTTAATGCTGTCAATCATCCTCATGTACACACTGCTCTTCATAATCTTTGCAGTTCACCAATGTTTTCTAACAAGGCTAATTTTGGGATGACACACATGACAACTGAATCTACTGAGTATGTGACTTCTGAAAAAAGTTGGTTGGACTAGATTTTATTGAATTGTCCTGAAGTAAAGGGGGCATACTGCAGATTCCATACTTTTTAGAATTTTATTTGTGAAAAACTTTCCAAACTGCATCTGTTGGGGAATAGCGCCTTCACTCTATTCCCCAATTGTGTGCATTTCTGTACATACAATGGTACTCAGGTTCTGAGCTGATACAGAAGAAGCTGTTCTGTTTGCTGGGACCTGACCTGCTAAGCCAACACCATGAATGAACCCACAGATCAGAGCACACTCAACCCCTTCCATGTATCAAACAGTAAAGTCAGATCAGAGTTAAGGTTTTAGAAAAGAAGCCGGTGAAGACTTTGACACTTCCTATCTAGATGATGATTGTTATCTGCTAGTGAACATGCACACTTGTTCACTGAGTCATTTTGGGATCTGTCCAAGTTAATCTGCTTTGGTTTTATTTAGAACCAAGCTGAAGAGCATTAAACTGGTGTTATGATGTTTGCTGCCAGGACAAAAACTTCATCTCAGTATCAATATCAGATCTAGTCAGAATTTGTCAGGCAAATGAGAAGCTGAGCAGCATAACCATGTTATCCTGCATGCTGACAGCAGATTAAGCTACCTCTGTTAATAAATGTTATAATACAGGCTTATCAGTTCAGAACAGAAACAAGAGATTATTATGTGCGCATGTATCTTCTGTGTTTGCATGTTGTACATGAGGCCAATCTACAGTTAGCCTGTTAGCTTAGGCAAAGTTCTGCTGAAGTTGAGTCTTACCAAAGTAGGAAGAAGAGGCTTATTGCTCTGGTCATCATTCTCGCTCTCCTGCAGCTCCATCTTGTCCTTTAAAAGAGGCAAGCGTCTTTAAATTTTACCTCATCAATAAAACAGCTAATGGAGCTACAGTATATTCTGGGGTTGTTGTACTACATTGATGGATCATAAAACATAAACTATACATTTAAATTCTGCTTTTCCCAGTTTTCTTAATTAAGGCCATTAAATTAATTTAGTTCTCTTCAGTTCCACATGATCGATGGCAGCTTTTCTGAGAGTTGAGCTGACCTCGTAATATACGTTTGGGAGTTTTAGAACCTTTTGTGAAACTGTGGAAAAACATGTACATCATAAAAATGTTAAAAACCACAAAAGACTAAACTTATAAATGGGCAATAACAGTGTATTAGCTGATAAGGTTTATGCTGGAATTGGGTTAATTGTGATTCAGTATATAGCAAAGCCAAGCTGCAATTAAAAGGTGTAGGGTTCATTTCCTGCCATATATTAATGTGCCCCAGACCAAAGCACTAAACTCTGCACCAATAATGACAAATTATTGGTGCATTATTTGTCAGAAACTGTCATGTACAGGACCCCAAATATGTCCTGCACATTACAGGAAAGATTAACGTCCTGTAATGTTACAGGACATTCATGAACAATAACACAATATTTTATTGTTTATAAAATATTTATCAATTTTATAAACAGAATGTATAAATATTGTTTATATATTTATAAACAATAAATACAGAGTTTCTAAAATCTGGTTTACAGTAATATTAAATTGAGTTTTGTTTTGGGTGAAACATATAATTTTTTTTTCCCAGATATTTGGCTATGTCTGGTCTAGGTCTAAAACAGCTAAACAAGGATGTCAGACCAGATGATGTGCATCAGTTGGTTGGGGTTAAGAAACAGCCCTGCCTTGGTTTACACCATGTAAGTAAATAACAGCATGGAGAACTATGTTATTTCTGGTTGGATGAATCACATTTTCTTATAAGGACATAAGAATGGGTTGGGCCATATTAGTGACCTGGGGGAGCCCAGTAAGAAGTGTTCTGACCTCATGACATTATGTTGACATCATTTTTAAAAGGTTTAACCTGTCAATAGTGGTGATTATAAAGCACTTTTCTTATGTCTGTGCATCTCTGTTCTCAAAAAAAATGTTTATGTAAAGACTGATTTTACAAACAGTATATTTAAAGGTGTTGATTTCCTCTCCACATTTTGTTATCTGTATTATTAAAATGCTTTGGATGAACATGATGGAGGTTTTATTATTTTCTTATGTAGAGGCATTCCGTGAAGTAGTTATTATTAACTTTAATTGGAACCTTAAGAATTAGATGTTGCCATAGGGCAGTAAGACTTTGTGGTTGTGTGACAGAGCTGCAGCAGGGTGCAGGTTCAGGCTTGCCTGAGACCTTCCCTCTGTGCTGACTAACTCCTACTTTTCATCAGTTTTTGTTTTCCACCTGTTGACTGTCACACAGTTTCTACACCTTCACATCGTTCGTAGAGCCGGTATGGCAACAGAAAATTTAAGTTTTTATACTGGATGAGTATAACACCCATGTAATCAGAGTCACATGGGTGTGACTGATCCAGAGCAGACTGTGAAGCCTCTGTCACTGCTGCAGACCTCTCAGAATTGAAGCCTGTTTTATATATATTATCCTCAAAACTAAATCAGTCTGCTTTAGGAAAAAAGGAAACAATAACAGTGAGAATTTGAGTGCAGTGCTATTTTTAGAATATATATATGTATATATATAAACAAGCTGTATATCCTCAAATGTGTCTTCAGCAAAGACACATAGTATAACATATAAGAAATAATTTAAGAAAGATATAAAACATGACATGCCATGTTTATAGGACTGAGTGCTGATGGAGATATCATTTTAAAAGCAAAAGTTAATTCACAAGTACATCAAAATTTTGTCTCTTTAAAGAAAAAAAAATCTGAAAACATGCATTTTGTAACTTTACTGGGACAAGAGTATCAATACATTAAAAGTAGGTAATATTACAAAAGGCCTCTTGAAATAAACACATAGAGAAGAGGACATTTTCTCAAATTCCATTTTTGTTTAAATGTTTAAAATGACTATTTGATCTCTGGCTGGTTAATACGTACTTTATTTAAATCCAACAGTACAAAACCCACCTAACTTAAACAGGTTGATGTTTCTAAACACTGCAAACTAAGTCCTAGTTGGTGTAAAGAACAGTTGCAGAAAACCCGGACTGTTCTCCACCTCTGTTACTTTAGCATGAGTTACTTACAGCTCAGTCTTTGGACAGGAGGCAGGAGTGTGTGCGCCGTTGAACAAAAAAGAAGCTTGAATCTCATGGGAATCTCTTTACCTCGGTATTCTTGAAGTACATGCTGTAACTTGTTTAACTTGAAGCTCAGCAGATAAAACCGTTCTCCATCATCATCAACAGCGATAGTTTCCTTTCCATGAACGTCCTTCCATGACCAACACACATCACGACTGCAGGGGAGAGAGAAACAACCTGGAAAACCTCCGGGCTGTTTCTCCCCCTCACTTCCGCATACCTACAGCCAGGTAACTGCAACTCCCTGAACGCGCGCAAGGTGTGGAGGTGGGTGTTCCTTACGTGCACGAGAGATAAGGCAGGTGTTATGCCGAGAAATGCCTGCCTGCCGAGAATTGCATCCCCTGTCGCGGGAGCGCGCATCGCTCTAAACTCTCGCATATTGACGAGGAAACGGGCTGAAATCCGACCGAAAAGGAAACTTTTAAAGATATACGTAACATTATCACGTTTATTAATCATGTAAGCTCTACAATTGTGGGTCTTATTTCGCTAATTCATTGAAATAAATACGGTCTTTTACGTTTATTGAGACGTATTTGTCGAACTTTTTTCAGTTTCTGATGAACATGTTCTCCGCAGCTGGTTTGAAATTCCCATATTTTTCTT
The DNA here is from genome assembly GCA_911649635.1 of Poeciliopsis gracilis. Lineage (NCBI taxonomy): Eukaryota > Metazoa > Chordata > Actinopteri > Cyprinodontiformes > Poeciliidae > Poeciliopsis > Poeciliopsis gracilis. The sequence continues at coordinate 7,497 of CAJVRI010000002.1, read as the reverse complement.
TTAACACTATAATAGCTTAAAGCATTACGAAAACGAGGCCCATTATATAGAACATTTTATATGACGCTTAACTGTCTAGTGTATTAATGTAGGGGAGATGCATTTTCATTTCTGAGCCTGCTAATATTTGCATCCCCTGTCTATTGTCCTGTTCATATGAAAATTGGTTATGCAGAAAAAAAGTTATTTCACTCTTAAGTCTTTATTTCTCCAAGTTAGCAGGGGGATGCATTTTTTTGGCAATATGGATTTTCAGGTTGCCAATAATGCTTGCCCTCTCTTATTTTCCTCAAATCTTGTCCTATTGGTATGCAACTCATACCAGGAATTAAGGGAACAAATGTGATTATGTAGAAAAAGCTATTTCACTCGTAACCTTTTGTTTTTTTAAGCTTGGGGGGGATGCATTTTTTGGCAAAATGAATTTTGAGCTGCCGATATTTGCATGCCCTGTTTTTCAGCTCAAAAGAGTCATACAGATTTGAAAGTCACTCTAGTAGCTCAGAGGATATGTGTCAGAACATTTCTTATAACACATTACTATTCAAATGCATTTTCTGGCAAGGGACATTTGGAGGCCACTGCTTGACCTTCCTCACCTCTAAGAGGACTATTTGGTCTTAGCCATTCATTTCTTCACAACACAGTAAGAAATATTCATTAAGAACCCATCCATCCATGCACTAACACTAGATTTCAGCTCTAGAATTGAAACCATAAAAATGAATTCAGCAGCCTGAAATAATCTGTTCCCCCTCCATAAAATGGGAACCACTTGACTTACCAGCAAGATTTTCTCCCTATTTATTCCTCTCATCAACAACAATAACTCCTGTGATTTTGGTAGCATTTGCTCCTTATTTGCCAGAGTTATGATGGGGGAACCATATATTTTAGGTGACTGAAATAATCTGTTTCCCCTCAAAAAACATGGGGTCAAATTAATATACCAACAAGTCTTTAATTGTGCTTATTCCTCTCATTATAAACAACAAATCCGGTAAGTTTGAAAACATTTGCTCCTTGTTTGCCAGAGATATGAGGGGGAACCATATATTTTAGCCACCTAAAATAATCTGTTCCCCCACATAACAAGGGAACAAATCAACAAATTCAATGAATTTTGCAACAGTTTGTCATATGAGGGTGGAACCATATTTTTTCGCCATCTGAAATAATTTAATAGTCTGGTAAGGATAAATGTTAAAAACAGTTTTCAAAATTGTATTTATTTAGAACATACAAAATGGAATTTTATTTACATTTTACATGAGGAAGCACAACACAGCAAACTAAGGGAAACAAGCAACACAATGGTATGCTTTTTCAATAGGTGGGCTTCCGACACATCCCTGATGGTACCACCTCAGGCACATGTCACACTGGATCTAGGAAAGAACCCAAAAATGTAACGGTACTTATAAAAAAAAAATATGACTTTAGAAGTATAACATACAATCAATCATTTTTGATTCCCTTATATTCCCACTGATGGAGGATTCTATCAAAGCTTGTTTAGGCCAGACAATATTACATAAAAGTTGTCGTATTTGTTTAATTTACTAATATTAACATTTTGAATAATAATTAAAAAAAAAAATCCTACCCAGTTCACATCTGTGCCATTTCTCCACAGAAATGGCACAAGTCCTTTAAGTCATCTGTTAACAACAAAAGTAAAAAAACATAATCTCACCCCCACACACATGATTATACATGTACAATCATGTCCGAATGTGTGCATGTGCATTCACATATACATCCTGTGTTAAGCACCTGTGTTGGTGTTAAACACAGGATGTACTAAGCAGCAACATAATCATTACTGAAAAAAAATTAAGCATTTACTTTTATTAACCATTGAAAATGAAATTATTGTACATATCAATTTATATAAAAACATTTTTATTTTCATAATTATTTTCAGATTTAATGTTAATGGAATTCTTTTGGGCTCAGTACAGATGTAGCAAAAAATAAAAATATTGGTAATTGTGATGACAAATTTCATAAACACTCAAAATAATATTAATGTTGTCCTCACCACTGTTAAGGATCAGTCTGACAGCTATGTCGAACCTCATGTTGTTAATGTCAGCTCTGGATACTGGAAAATCCACAATGTCTTTAGCCAGTATTTTTTCTGCAAACTGAAATGTAATGTTTAATTTAATAGCTATAATTTCAAGTAACAAAGAAAGCAAATCACTGTATATTCTCCAAAAATATATCTCATTCCTAAAATTATACACTGTGTGACAATATTTACGCACCTTCAGTGCAAAAACACCACATGAGGTGCTGTCTGGTTGTTTGGGGTGCTTTACTGTCTCACATTTCCAGCGTGAGACATTGCACCCCTTCTTCCTCATAAATGCTCTGTAAATATAGGCATATTAGTAAGAACAACTTTATTTTATTGTCACGCTTCAGTTTAAATTACATTTTTAACCATACCTTGTGATTTGTAAGCATTTCTGTATGTCTTGTTTAGATTCTCCCAGGGAATTTAAAAACAAAGACTTCTTCTCTTTTGGGTAGAAAGTGTGCATTCCAAAGTTTTAATGTGTTTTTTTTTTTCTATGACATAAGAATGATATATATTGTTGTGAAAGTGTAAAAAAAAAAGTATTACCCCTAGAGTCCAGTGGTGGCTTTCATTGTTCACTCCTACAATAATGTCATACTTCATTGGGTCCATCTGTGAATAAAAAAAAAATGAAAATATATGTCCTATCAAGAACAAAAAATGTTTAGGATCACATACAGACACATTGCAATATCTTTTTTTTGTTCTATAGGTGATACATAAAAATCTGTGAAAACATTTAACCATTAACACAGTTTCTTTTCATTGATTGAGAAATACTCATTACACATGTAAAAGCAACAAAAAAACACATAGTGGAATGTATAACATTTACCTTTCTTAGTCTGGGACTTTTCCCCTGCCACATTGACGTCATCATAAAGGAATCGATGAAGGCAGCCTCTCCTGTGTTCTGGCTGTTGTATTCCCTCACTAGTACTGCCAGAAATGCATTAATAGACTGCAAATACAGTATAAGAAAAAAGATTATTTAAATACCATAACAGCTGCGACATTTCAAATAAATATAGTCAATGTACTTACCTGACTCTCCAGTTCCATATTTGGACCAATTTTATTTACATCAGAGTAATACAACTTATATCCATTCACTTTGGACAAAAGTACAAAGACTTTTAAACCAGTGAAAGCATCATGCACATCTGATGTTGAGGATGGGGGGAGGCGTCGTGGAAAATAAAACACAAGTTAAAGATCAGTTTCATTATCGTGACACCTAACAACATTTAATTTTACAAAAAGTTTAATATACTATCCAACATTATGAAAATCATTTTAGTGGAGTAAGATAAAGTATTAACTTCACTGATTCATTTTCTACAAATGAATTGATAATAAAACTAACATTTTTTGTATTAATACTCTGAAATTATTACTTTAATTAAAATAAGATGAAAGCATATCAGCACAAAGACAGACACTCCTTGTGAGACATATATGTATGATAATAAAAAGTGTAATATATGTGCATTGATATATATTTGTAATAATTTAAAATCAAATTTACATTTCTCTGCTTGAGATTTTTTCTGGGAATCAGACAGGACAGGAGTCAATGGCAGAGCTGAGGGAGATGGTGATGGAGCAGGAGGAGGTGCTGGACCAGGGGGAGATGGTGATGGAGCAGGGAGATGCTGGAGCAGAGGGAGATGGTGGTGGAGCAGAGGGAGATGCTGGAGCAGAGGGAGATGGTGCTGGAGCAGAGGGAGATGGTGATGGAGCAGGGGGAGGTGCTGGAGCAGAGGGAGATGGTGATGGAGCAGGGGGATGGTGATGGAGCAGGGGGAGGTGCTGGAGCAGAGGGAGATGGTGATGGACCAGGGGGAGATGGTGGACCAGCAGGAGATGGTGATGGAACAGACAGGGGTTGAGCAAAATGTATTTTGCTTCCTTGATTTGTTAAATAATGTGGCATTCGGGGACTCTCTCTAATATAGATTTTCAGATGGTCAGTGTTTACCTTCCGGAATACCACACCATTGTCATCTTGGATATCGGCATTTTTGCCTTGTATATTTATGATGGTATAGGGTCCCAGAAAACCAGCATCCAACTTCCCACCTTTTCTCTGCTGACTCCGTATGTTCTGCCTCCACACTCGGTCACCAGGTTTAAACACAGTATTGTGTTGTGCTCTGCCCTTTGCTTTCTCCTGTTTCTTTGAAACAGTGTCATTCACAATGCTCCGCAGGCTTTCTTGGACTTTCAGGTCCTCTGCCAACTCCTCCACTCCAATGATGTCCTCCACAGCACCGTCAATCTTTCAACAAAAACGTAATATTTCAAGTGTCAGATCAAATCTATCATTTACAGAGCATATAGTCATAATTTTTATGGTATGCAACAATGAGTTATCGTAACATATTATGCAAAGTAATTATTTTAATGTGTCTTTATTGTTTTTTATGCAATTTTCACTTGTTTTAATAAAAACATTAAAAACTTCTCAGAACACAGTGCTTTGTGAATGACACACTTCAAGAACATAGTTCACATAAATTGGTGATCTAACTGAGCATTACTTCGAATGCAAAGTCTTCCTGACTAGGCAATAAAACATTAAAAATGTTTGAAGAAACTAAAGACTTAATTTAATACTATAATTTTGGCTTTCTATCCACAACCATGAAATTGAAAGATTGGCCATAATCCTACCGTGTAATGTTCTGGGACTTCCGAGGGATAGCGTGCTTCTCTTCCAAACATTAGGAAGTATGGGGAATATTGTGTCGTAATTTGCTTTTTTGTGCGTATCCCAAACATCACAGCATCCAAATATTCATCCCAGGTGTGTGGATGGCCATCCACAACCTTACTCAGAGCTCTGAGATACATGAAAGGTATAATATTTTACACATAAGACATGAAGTCTTATAATTTGCCTTATTATGTAAGTAGTTTATCAAACACACATGTTGTTTTGATATCTTTCTTTGAACTTTTATGCATTGGACACAGTACTCACCTTTGAATGGTCCCATTCATTTTTTCAACCAAGCCATTTGTTTGGGGATGGTATGGGGAACACAGACTTCTTTTTATATTCAGAATTTTGCAGACTTCTTGGTTTATCTGAAAATATATATAACACAAGGTAAGACAAAATAGTCAGTAAATATTTAAAAACAAAAAAAAAAAGGGTAAAGGACAACATCAAGAGTGTTACATTTCTGTAAGAGATTGAAAACAAATACTTACAGAATTTACAAATTCTCGGCCTTGGTCTGTCAAAATCCTTTTTGGAGCTTCAAACTGATGCACAAACTTAATTATGCATTCGGTGACTTCTGGTGCTGATTTTGATTTTAGGGGATACGCTTGTGGCCACTTCGTGAAATAATCAATCATGACACAAATGTACTTGTGTCCACATTTTGTTTCGGCCAGTTTTCCAATTAGGTCCATTCCAATTAATTCAAAGGGATGGGAAACCTGAAATGATAGAGTTCATAAATAATTTTTTTTTTAAATAGACCACAGTAAAATGTTTTGCAGCATTATTTTGTGAAGGTAAAATAGTAGCTTCTCAATATATTGTTAAATGTTTATAAAAGCAATGTAATAAAAATACATTGCTTAATGTCATTCATTCAACTTTTTCAAAAATTTAGGCCCTTTATGAGAGCACAGGCAAAGAGGACAACCAACCACTGCTGCACACCACCATGTATTTTCACAGAATATTTTTTTTTCCTATGATTTCTCTTACCTTTATGGGGGTATAGACTGTTGGCTGTTTCAGTGCTTGTGCACTCGCCTGACAGGATGAGCACTCCGAGACCTATGAAGTTAATTAAAGACCAAATCAAATAAGAATTTTACACATGCCAAGTTGACATTATTGGACAATTACAGATTCATAAAGTTCATATGAATAAGGCTTACACATTTATTTGCCAAAAATGTAAATCTTGTAGTTGGTATTACTAGAGAAAATTCTTTAGTTAATCCTATGCTTATGTAACATACCCATTTCTTGATGTCCACAGACATTCCTGGCCAATAAAATCTCTTTGAGATGGCATCAGTTGTTTTTATTTGGCCACAATGTGCACCAGTAGGGCTGGCATGGAAGTCAACAAATATTCTTCCAGCTTCCTCAGCTCCTTTAACAACTTTGACCGTTGTTGAGGAATGACTGGCTTTCTGTCTAATATAGAAGAGCTCATTTCCTTGGAAAAGATAAAGTACACCAATAAAAATCACACTGAAGCATGAAATTACATTCTTAATATACATTTATAATTGTAAAAATATGCACATGTAAACTACTGCTTGAGTTACATATAGAGGTTGAAATAAGCATGAAATAATCTGAAAATTAAGTAAGACATTGTTGATTCAATTTTTTTTTTTTCAAAAAATAAATTGGGAGAAAAAAACTAAACACTGCTAATTTGAAGTAATGTATTTGAATTTGTTTATGTTATGTTTTTTTTTCACTATTTCACTATTTATTAATGTATTAGTACAGCAATATTTATACAACACAAATTAAAAGTGGAAATGGAGTACAAGTGTAATTCACATTTATAACAACTGCAGGCAAGAAGATTATGCGTTATTAATACGTTATAACGTGGAGCTTCGGTGGACACACATATCAATCAAGATTAAATGCATTAGTAAAATTTAAATACGTATTGAGAGTTATCTAATTGTCTTTAGATAACATTCCACTATTAAATACATATTAATGTAGAGGTTATCTTCAAGGCAATTTTATTGAAGCTAAAGATACTTACCTTCAATCTTGTAAGACGAGGCTTTCCTTCGAATGACATATTTTTTTTTGCTTTGTCGAGTGTGGTGGATATTCGCCTTTAACTTTATAGTTAAAGAGTGTTTCATATTCCACACTGTCCATATTTACGAAAAGTTCCGACTTAATGAAATAATAGTTGGCTTAACAAAAAGCAAAACGTGATAAACAATCTTCAACCTAGCGCACCTGCACATTTGCATAAATGATTGAAGGAATAAGATCACGTGATTTTGACTTTCCATAAAACATCGTATCTTTTTATATTTTTAGGTACATTGTCTTCAAGAATATTTGTAAATTGGTAGACAAACATTTAAATAGATAACAAATTTAATAAAGAACGTCAAAAAAAAGTCATCTTTATTTGAACTATTTCGGATTTTAACATCTCAAAAAATTCAATGGAATTTTTATATAAAAAAAATGAATGACAAACTGTTGCAAAATTCAATGAATTTGTTGATTTGTTCCCTTGTTATGTGGGGGAACAGATTATTTTAGGTGGCTAAAATATATGGTTCCCCCTCATAACTCTGGCAAATAAGGAGCAAATGCTACCAAAATCACAGGAGTTATTGTTGTTGATGAGAGGAATAAATAGGGAGAAAATCTTGCTGGTAAG